>PVKU01005528.1:91837-121749 GCA_004027475.1 Anoura caudifer | reverse complement strand
TTTTTTTTTTTTTTTTTTTTTTTTTTTAAGGAAATGACAAAGGAAAACGGAAATGATGTTCCCCACCCCTCCCTGCACCCATGTGCCTGGGCTTCCCATGTCCCTTCCCACTCAGTCCGACGTGTCTGCAGCCACCTCACCTCGCCCTGGGCCCTGAGACAGGTGTGCAGGGAGAAGCCAAGTCTGTAGGACTGTGTGCAAGGGGCCAGAGCGAATGCTGCATCTGGGGCCCTCAGGGGCTCTCACATGTCCATCTGACATACTAAAGGGCTGTGAGTAAGGAAGCTGTGTTGTGTGGAAGGTGAGACTCTGAAGTGTATTTTGGAAATTAATCACCATCCTCTCCCAAATTACAATTTTTTAAAAAGAAGCTGTGGCCCTTTCCACTCTCTCCTGGCCTCTGGTGCTGCTCCTCTCTGCCTCATTCCCTCCCTTCCCAGGCGCGGCCCCACCTCTCCCCCTACCTAACCCTCTTCATGGAGGATGGGTGAGTTGGATCAGCCTGGTCAGCCTCCCAGCTTGGCGTGTGCGCATGCTAGGGGGGCGGGGGGTGCTGAGGCACAAACACTCCCCCTGAAAAGGGGAGGAGGAGCATGACACTTGCTTTCCCTGAGCAAGTGAAAATAAATAAGGTGCCCTGCAGCCCTTCCCCCCTGCTTCCTTCTGGCTCGGGCAAAGGGCGTCACAGGGGAAAGTGAAGTGATTCAGTATCGGCCCTTCTTTGTCCTTCCCTGTCCACATGCACTGAGTGTTGCACTTTCATCTGGGTAGGAGGCGTGTTGGATGAGCCAGCGGCCTAGAACCAGGGCCAGGTCCAGCGGGCACAACACCATCTCCTTCAGCTCCCAAAGGAGGTCCAGACACAGACTTTATGATGATTATATTTTTTTCAATGCTAGTGCTGCTCAGCCCTCAGCATAATTTCAGTTTTCATGAAATAAAAAGTGACTGTATAAAATGCCACCTTTTTGAAACTAAAATCTGAGCTTAGGTGACTTCCTGCTTTCCCAAGAAGCTGAGCCTATGTTCCTTCAGAAGGGTCACGGGTCTCCCAGTGAGGGGAGGGGTGCCTGCATCCCACCTACACAGTGCAGCAGTGCCAGCTCACAGTGGGCGACCTAGGCTGCCATAGAGGTCAGGCCTGCGGTGCTGGAACACAGGCAGGTGTTGGCGCAGCTGTCGCAGGTAACCAAGGTCGATTCGGGCAAGGCAGAGGCCCGGTCCCTCAGAGCAGCGGGCCACCACCGTTCCCCAGGGATCCACCACCATGCTGTGGCCATAACTCGCTCTTTTCTCATGATGGCGTCCACATTGAGCTGCTGCCACAACATAGCACTGGGTTTCGATGGCACGGGCCCGCAGCAGCACCTGGGGAGACATGTGGCAGCTGGTGGGAAAATGCTAGGCCAACCTACCCATCATGACCATGCTGTAATTGCTGAGGACTGACTGACAATGCTGACTACTCCTGAGCACATGAGAGGGAGGCAACGATCTAGGAATAAGTTTTCCAACTAGGTGGGAAGGCAGTGAAAATCTAACCTGTAGGGCTGAGGGAAGAGGAGGAGGTTGAGGGAAGGCCCATGTGTCCTGATGAGGTGCTCTTACCTCCCAGTGGGCCGGACCTGTTACAGATCCGAAAGCTGAGGGGTAGGTAAGTATTTCTGCTCCAGCCTGAACCAATGCCAGAGAGAGTTCAGGGAACCGCATGTCATAGCAGATAGCCAGACCAACCTGGAATAAAAGAACTGTCCTGTTACAGCATCTAGCCACACCCCTGCCCTGGTCCTTAGGGCATTCGATGTATGATCACATCTTGGTACTCCTGTCCTGTCCCTCTGGTTCCTCTTCCTCCTCCCCTCACCGCTCTCACCTTGCCTGCTGGTGTGCTGACAGGCAGCTCAAGACTAGGCCCGGGCATGGTGGAGTTGCTTTCGCACATTGGCCCCTGCCCTGGAATCTCTACGTCGCACAGGTGTGTCTTCCTGTATGTGGCCACTACTAACCCTAGAGGAGAAAGGAGAAGGAGTATCTGATGCTGGTGCTCTAGAAGCCAATTTAGCTCCTCTGCTCTCAAGGAGGAGCCCTTGGCCAAGGAAATAGAGTTAAGAAAGCAATTCTGGAGAATCTTGGTTTAGGGAGAAGAGCTTGGCAAGAGGCAAACGAAAGAGTTGTGAAGTCTCACCCTTGCTGTTCAGAAGCACATGGCAATTGTAGATTTTCTGAGTCTGCTCCCAGTCTTGGCCCCGCTCGTGGAAACCACCCAAGGACAGCCAGAGTCCACATTCCCTGGGGAGAGTGGACACTGGCACTCTTCCCAAAGCTCCACCCTCACACCTGGCAATCCAGACACTGCCCAACAAAGAAGACCTCTCCCTCCCCCTTTTCCTGATACCTGGCAAGCTGGGTATATTCTCCCAAAAGTGTCCCTCCCAGCGGCTCAGACAGGTGTAGAGTCTCCGCAGGGTCCCGTGCGATGAAGTCAAATGCCTCTGGCAGGAAAGCCAGGCAAGCACCTAGTCTGGCAGCCTCTCGAACCAGCTCAGCACAAGCTTTAAAGTTCTGCTGCTTGTCTGGTGTGGATGTTACCTGGCACACAGCCACCAGGGGCATTTCCGAGGAGGTGGAGAAGCTAGCCATGGCTCTGGGCCTGTGAATAGTGCAGGTGGGACTCAGGTTTCCCAGCATAGGGAAACCCAAGTTCAATGGCAAGGGGCTCAAGCAGGGAGGCAGGAAAGCTGGGCTTCCCTTTGGTTCTGTTTTCACAAGGCACAATGACCTACCCATCAAATGTCTGGTGGATGGTAAGTTACCCCACTTTCCCATCACCATTTCATATTTATTGAGCATCTACTATGTGCCAGGCACTGAGGATACAAAACATGTTACCTGGACAGAGCACAGAGTACCGAGCGTTGAGGTATCCGCAGTCCGGGCCACAGAACGGACAGGAGGTGGTGAGGAGGCCTGACCAGGAAGCTGAGCCTGAGGAATGCAAGAGATTAGGCTCAACCCCTCCGTCACGCAACACTTCCAGAGTTCTCGGACCCTGAGGCTGAACTGGGGCCCTGCCGCTGAAGAACACGCCTCCAACAATCTTCCAAACACACTTCAAGTAATTATGGGCTATAAGAAGAGATGATGAAGTGGGAAGACAGAAGACACTTGCACTTCCAGCGACCTCGCATTGACCTGAAGCCCTGTCCTCTGCCAAGCGCTTGCAGCCCAAAACACCTCCCAGCAACTTCCCCAGCCCCCTCTCTCCTTTGGACCATGCACCTGCACAGCTGGATCACGTACCCAGGCTCTGCGGTACCCCGACCCCACCACCGATCGCGCCCCGCGCCCCTCTCTGCTTAGCCCGCCCTCCCCCGGCGTGGTGTCTTCGTGGCACAGGTGAAGGCACCGCTAGTGGGAGTCACTACGCCCGCGGCTCAGGGAGCAGGTCCTACATGTAGACACAGCCAACACCATCCGACGTGGGGAGCGTAAGGGGGGCGGGGAGAGGGGGAGGGGGAGTTCCGAGCGAGGAGGCGGGGCCCCGCCTCCGGAAGTGACCTAAGATCCGCGCGGCCCACCGGAAGCCCCGCAGGCGGCGAAGATGGCGGAGAGCAGCGGTCGCGCCGGCAAGAGCGGCGGGAGCGGCGCGGGGAAGGGGGCGGTGTCGGCCGAACAGGTGAGCTGTGGAGAGGGCGCTAGAGGGCAGCCTGCTGGGTTCAGAGAAGGCGCTCGCAGTTGCTGCAGGTTTTCTCTCCACGCTCGCGTGGGCACCGGGGCGGGCAGGGTTCTGGAGAAGCCGGCGGGGCCGTAGGGCCGTGAAAGCCACGCCCCTCGGGTGCTGGGAGAGCCCCTGGGAAGGGAGCCCGGGGATGCAGGGTCTGAAAGGATGCCCAGGTCTGATGGGAGCTGGGTCCGCGCTCTTCCTACTTCTCCGCACCCCGCGACAGGCCGTGGCTGGGCACGGCCGCTCGTAAGGAAACCCAGGAGATTAGTCTGGGGCTGGCCGTGGAGTCGGCTACCTGGCCCTGAAAGTAAGTGGACAGTCGCAATCACTGCAGAGCCACGTGACGCACACACTGAATCATCCTGAGTTTCGTACTATTTTGATTCGGGAATCATTAGATTGAGTTTCTTTAGAGATCAAAAATCCTTTTCTAATCCGAGTTTGCATTTCCCTCCATTGCCTAACATCGGGAAACATTTAATAAATTAATGAGAAAGCTCTTTGTGCTTGGACACCATGATTTGCTAACCTTGGCTAGTGTTTAACAGAGATGAAAATAAATCTACATAAGAGAAGGGAAAACATAATTAAACAATAGCTCTTTTAATCATAGATTCTTTTACCAGTTATTTGTTGAACAATTACTCAGGCAAAGGTATTTGCATGAGGATTTTTAAAACTCCCTTCCTTGCTATCGGAGTTATAGTTTGTTTGGGGAAAATAAGTTATACAAAATAGTAATATGAATCAGAAGAGGTATAAAGTGCTATAGGATTTTGAGGAGGGAGGAAGAGAGTTTCAGACTGGGGGAAAAAGGGAAGGGAGAGGAACCTAATGCTTTTTGAGGTTCTGCCATGGGCCAGACACACTGCTGGGTACTGGGAAATAGGAGAATGAAATAGACATTGTTGTAAAGTTAGCTCACAGACTCTTTGAGAAAAGACAAACCAAGCCATAAGATTGAGTGTCCCACACAGGCACTTATTCGTGGCAGGTAGTGGAGGGTCCCCCTAGTGAGTATGAGGTTATGGGATTGGGGCCAGAGGAGATGAAAAAGAAGCTGTGTAAGGTAAGGGGGCTGGCTGCAACCATAGGACATGCACTGGGGTCAGACACACGTGTGTGTGAATCACATTCCTACTATTCACTGTCCTCAACCACCCAGGAGTTACTACTGTTCTTGCCCTTTCCCTCCTATAAAGACTTAATGGTCCCTGGCTCATCACTGTGTTGTGATTATGAGGCAAAACAATGCATGCAGTGTTCTGCCCAGCGACCAGAATGCAGTGTGTGTTTAATAAATGCTGGTTATTTTGTTCTCTAGAAGTACTCCTTCAGTGCATTTCTAAAGGATGAGAGAAGTTAATCAAGCAAAGAAAGAAGTGGAGGGTTTTCTAGGTAGAGGGGACAGTGTGTCTAAAAGCACTCGGGCATGAAACTACCTGGTGTGTGTGGGATGCGGGTAGACTTAAGTTTTGGAATGGACCGTAATGCTTGGATGTGAAGAAAAAGGGATAAAAGGAATCTACAATGTTTTTCAGGTTTTTCGATGGATGCTGGTGCCATTGGGACTGTAGGATGATGAACAAGTTTGTGGGGAGAAAATAAGTTTATTGTGGGATTTTAAGTCTGGGTTTCCTGTGGGACATCCAGGTAGAGCAATTTAGTAAGTGGCTAGATGTCTAAATCTTGAGTTACAGGAAGAAATCTGAGTTGGAGCTATAGGTTAGAGAATTCTGAGCTTGTAGATGGTAGACAAAGCCATGGTTGTGGATGAAATCATCTAGAGTTTGTTCAGAAAGTGGAAAAAGAAGCAAACAGTCGTGGAGAAAGAGAATCCCTCAAAAGAGACTGAGGAATTGAGATAATGGAGTTTTGAGACTGCAGAGATCACTGGGTAAAAAATGCAAGATTTTATAGTTGCAAATTTGAGCCACAGCGAGATGGAAGCAGTAACACGTTGTGTTGGGCACTGGACTTGTGTATCTTCTGTCACTTAACTTCTGCCATTTGAAAAGTAGGGTGTAGTGTCCTTTGATGAATAATGACAGTTGAGTTTCAGAGGCTTCGGTTAACTTACCCAAAGTGCCTGGAAGAGCAGGGCTTTCCACTGAGGGACTTGACACTCAGACCTGTTTTTTTTTTTTTCCACTTACACCATGATCACATCAGAGAGGAGCTGAGCCTAAGGACTGGGTGCATTTGAATGGGGGGCAGTGGAACTAGGGTGAGAAGAGGAGAGTGAGGAAGGCCTAGATGGACGTGAAGTGCAGTGACTTTAATTAAATCATGAGGTGTGCGTTAGAAAGAGGTCCTGAAAGTAAATTTGGGATTTAGTGATTTTTTTTTTTTTAATCCTCACCAGAGGACATGCTTACTGATTTTAGAGATAGGGGAAGGAAGGGAGAGAGAGAGGGAGAGAAACATCAATTGGTTGCCTCTCACACGTGCCCTGACTGGGGATGGAACCTGCATCGCAGGCTTGTGCCCTTATAGGGAATCAAACCTGCAACCTTTCGGTTTACAGGATTTTGCTCCAACCGAGCCACTCCAACCAGAGCAAATTTGGGACTTTTTAATGTAAACAGTGAGGGAATCACAGAAGGACATGTTATACTGTTGATTTGGTTTCTGTTACAATTTAAAATATGTGCATTGTGGAAGATGTAGAAAACTAAGGAAAAGGAACAAAATAAATAAATTACCCATGATCTTGCTATGGAGAGAGAACTATTATTGCTTTGGAGTATATTTGAGAGTATACAGACCTTTAATGGGTTTGTATGTGTGTAGATGAAAGGGGAGGAAATGTATGTTTTACCTATTTACATATTTTATAAAATTAATATTATACAATATATACTGTTTTGTAATCTGCTTTTCAAGCCTAGTAACATCATGCACATTTTTGTATGTCATCAAGTGTTAGGAAAGTTAAAATGACACCAGTATATGGGATGGATATGCATAGTCCAAAAACAGGGAGACTATTTGGAAGACTGTGGCAGTGGTTGAGACAAGAAGTAGTGGGGCCCGAACCAGGGGGCTGTCAGCGAGCCTGAGAAAATTGCTGAGGTAGGTGCAATATATTCGGCAATTGACCGGAAAGAGTGTGTTCAAAGTGGAAGCAGCGTTTTCTACCTGGAGGGCTAGAGTGGTGTCCTTAGCAGAAGTAGGGGAGACAGGGAGAGGAACTGTTTAAAATGGGGTAAAGGAGGATCAGCTCAGCTCGGAATGACCTGAGTTTAAGGTATCCACAGGGCACTCAGGCAAGATGTTCTGTAATAATAGCAGCTGCTGTTTGTTGATAATCTGCTATATGCCGGATGAATTGGGAGAGGTCAGCAGGGACCAGGTCTTCATGGGACTTCTTTCTGCTGTGTGGAGTTTGGGTTTTATCCTGATGTGAGCAGTGGGAGCCATTGAAGGTTTGGGTACAGGAGTAATATGGTGAGATTTAAATTCTAGGTCAGTTGTGCTGCAGTGTGGGCAATGGGTTGAGGGGCGCACCTGGAGGCAGTGCAGAACTGGGGCGGGGTGGCTGGGGGACAGCAGGATCCTGTGGGAGGGGGCATGAATGGAAGTGCGTGGATTGCGCATATTTGGCACTGTGGCTTAGAGATCCCCGTATTTGGTGGGTGTGGATAGTCTGGGGTTAAAATCTCTTCCTACTCTAAAAATCATTAAGGTGAAAATAATAAAAGCACCATTAGGTCCCTGGGGAAACGTGTACAATCATAATATTGCTGGTAGCATCATTGATTCATCTGTCCATCTTGAGGGAGCAGTGCAAGGAGGCTGTAGTCATGTCACCACCTTTCCGACTCATTCATTGTGCTTACGATTCAAGAAATGGCTGTAAAATTTTTTAATTATATTTTACTGATTATGCTATTACAGTTGTCCTGTTTCCCCTTTTGCTTCCCTCCACCCAGCACCCTCACTCCCTCAGGCAGTGCCCCCACCATTGTTCATGTCCACAGGTTGTGTGTGTAAGTTCTTTAGCTACTCCATTTCCTGCACTGTACTTCGCATCCCCATGGCTATTTGTAACTATCTATTTGTACTTCTTTTTTTTAAAGGTTTCTTCATTTATTTATTTAGATTGTGTTTACTTACCTTTAGAGAAAGGGGAAGGGAAGGAGAAAGAGAGGGAAAGAAACATCAATGTGTGGTTGCCTCTCACACGCCTCTGACTTGCGACCTGGCAGGCAACCCAGGCATGTGCCCTGACTGGGAATCAAACCAATGACCTTTTGGTTTGCAGGCCGGCACTCAGTCCACTGAGCCACGCCAGCCAGGGCCCTATTTGTACTTCATAATTCTCTCACCTCTCACCCATTCCCCCACACCCTCCTCCTATATGGCAGCCATCAAAATGCTCTCCGCATCCATGATTCTCTCTCTGTTCATGTTTGCTTAGTTTGTTTTTTTTATTCAGTTGTTGATAAGTATGTATTTATTTCCATTTTATTGTTCATAGTTTTGATCTTCCTTGTAAGTCCCTTTAATATTTGATATAATAATGGTTTGGTGATGATGAACTCCTTTAAAATTTTCTTGTCTGGGAAGCTCTTTTTTTGCCCTTTGATGCTAAATGATAGCTTTGCTGGGTAGAGCAATCTTGGATGTAGGTCCCTTTCTTTTCACGACTTTGAATATTTCTTGCCAACCCTTTCTAGCCTGCAAAGTTTCTTTTGAGAAATCAGCTGACAGTCTTATGGAAACTGCCCTGTAGGTAACTATCTGCTTTTCTCCACCTGCTTTTAAGATTCTCTCTTTATCTTTAACCTTTGGCATTTTCATTATGATGTGTCTTGGAGTGGGCCTCTTTGCATGCATCTTGTTTGGGACTCCCTGTGCTTCCTGGACTTGCGTGTCTATTTCCTTCACCAAATTAGGGAAGTTTTCTTTCATTATTTTTTCATACAGATTTCCAACTTCTAGCTCTCTCTTCTCCTTCTGGCAACCCTATGATGCGAATGTTGGACCTCTTGAAGTTGTCCCAGAGGCTGCTTATACTATCCTCATTTTTTTGGATTCTTTTTGTTGTTGTTGTTTTGATTGGTTGTTTTTTGCTTCCTTATGTTCTATATTATTGATTTGATTCTCGGTTTCATATACTCTAGTGTTGTTTCCCTGTAAATTGTTCTTTATTTCAATTAGTGTATATTTTGTTTCTGACTGGATCTTTTTTATGCTGCTGAGGTCCTCAGTGAGTTCCTTGAGCATCCTGATCACTAGTGTTTTGAACTCTGCGACTGATAGGTTGCTTATCTCCATTTTGTTTAGCTCTTTTTCTGGAATTGTGATCTTTTCTTTCATTTGGGTCATGTTTCTTTGTCTTTCTTTTGGCGGCCTCCCTGTGTTTGTTTCTGTGTATCAGGTAGAGCTGCTATGACTCCCTTGGTAGCATGGCCTAATGTAGTAGGTGTCCTGTAGGGTCCAGTGGCACAGCCTCTCCTGTCACCCAAGCTGGGTACTCGAGGTGCACCCTTTGTGTGGGCTGAGTACACCCTCCTCTTGTAGTTGAGCCTTGGTTGCTGTTGGCCGATCAATGGGAGGCATTTACCCAGGCCAGTCAGCTGCAAGGAGTCGCTGTGACCACTGACCACCAGTCTCCACTCTCCATGGAGGATCAGCTCTGCAGATGATGTGTAGCTGTCCACTGGGTGCACTGGCCCTGGGGTTTCTCAGGTGGTGCTGGCCAAGGTCAGCCCCTACCTGTGTTTTGCCTGGGGGTACCCTGCCTGAGTTTAAAGCAATCAGACATGGCTGCTACTTGTGCTGGGCTTGGAGGTTCGGGGTGAAACCAAGCTGTGAATCTAGGCTGCTAGTTCCTGACCTGGGGCTCACTGAGACCAGCTGCTGTTTGAGAGGATTTAAGAAGTTGTGCAGAATGAGCCAAGAGCAGCCATTCATATGGAAAAATAGCTTGGGTGGGCCTGTAAGTTGGGTGGGGTGGAGTCTTTGGATCTCCAAGGCATGTCTAACAGTGTTAGGTCGTTGGAGTCTCAGATATGGTACCAGCCTCCAAGGTCTGTGGGGGGAGGATTTAGAAAAGGGACAATGGCCTCTGCTCACCTTGATGCCAGACTCTCCAGTTTCTCCCAGTACGCCACTGGTGCCCTTCAAGCTGCCACCCCGGTGCTGGAGTTCAGGGAGTGCGTCTGAGTAGTTGAGTCCGTGTGTGGGTTCTTTAAGAGGAACTGCTTGGGCTCTAGCAATTTCTTCCACTGACTCAATCCCTACTGGTTTTTGCAGCCAGCAGTTGTGGGGATTTATCTTCCTGGCACTGGAACCCTGGGCTGGGGGCCTGGTGTGGGGCTGGGACTCCTTGCTCCTGAGGTATCCCTCCCACGTTTTCATCCACCGCACATAGGTGAGGGAGCAGCGCATTCTGTCTGCGCCCCCCCACCCATTTAGAGGGTGGTTCAGAGTGACAGTTGCTCTGTGTTTTTGTTGGGATTGTGATGGGGTTGTGCAAAGAGGTGAGTCATGTCAGCCTGCACTGCTGTCCCAACCGGAAATACCCCCACGGTTCTGAAATTTTTGTGCATTTTGTCCAGATATCTAAAATCATGCTATTTATTACTGAAATATTGGAAACAATCTAAAAAAACCTAACGGGAACAGTTCATTCTAAAGAGATATACGAATAGAGTATAAATGCTATAGCCCTTAAAAATAAGAAAGCCGTGTCCTGCGGATGGATCGATAGAGAAAGCAACACACACGCACAGAGGGGAAAATACGACTTAGCCACGAAAAACAAAGAGATTCTGCTATTTGCAGCAACGTGGACAGGCCTCAAGGGCATCATGTTAAGTGAAAATAAGATGAACATCATACGATCTCGTTCACATGTGGGATCTACAGACACCTCACTTGGACACGGAGAGTGCACTGGTGGTAGGCAGGCGGGGGAAGTGGGAGTGGTTGATGTTAGCGGGCTCACAGCTGGGAAATGAGGGGGCTCTGGGGATTTGACGCGCAGCCTGGTGACTGGGTCATAGCCCTGCACTGCGTGTGCAGAAGTCGCTGAGACAGGAGACCTCAAGTGTTCTCGCCCCCAAAGTGAAATAGATGGCTGTGTGAAGTGATAGGTGTGTTTGTTGACTGACTTTGTTGTGGTCATCGTTTTGCACTGTGACAGGGGTGTCCAGCCTGTGGGCTGTGTTGCAGCCAGGGTGGCTGTGAATGTGGCCCAACACAAAATTGTAAATTTACTTAAAAACTTTTTCTTGTTCATCAGTTTTCATTTGCGTTTGTGTATTTAATGTGTGACCCAAGACAACTCTTCTTTCAGTGTGGCCCGGAGACTCCAAAAGGTTGGACGTCCCTGGAAGGTATACATATACTTTAAATTTGCACAGTGGAATTTTATATTTGAATAAAGCTGGGGGAAGAAAACCATGTGCTGTATAAAATTACTTGTACATGCCAGTCATGAGACTGTAAAGAGTTCTCTGTAGTTGCTGGGATTGAAGTTACTTTGAGTAGGATAAAGAGTTGGTATTTTAATTTAATTGGATTCTTTTTCAGGGGGGATGTTTATGTGTGAGATGATGGTTTCATAGATCTGAGAGTCAGCACTGACCTGCCCCTTCCTGCTCCTGCCAGACAACCTTAGGAAGACAGGTAAAGGAGCGAAAACGAGGGCTAGCTGATGGGGAGAAGACCATTGGCAAGGGTTGTATTTTCAGAGCCAGATGGTGGGAAGGGGCTCATCAGCTTCTTGTCTTCGTCACTAGGCGGCCTTCACTGGGTGGGTCCAAAGGTGGCAGGCTGAGGTCGGCTTATTTTGCAGTTACGTTACACTGAAGTTGCAGTTAGCTGCTAAGAGATTTTGTCTCCTTTAAGTGCACCAGTGGCTGAAATTTTCCGTAATAACTGTGGGTAACTCATACCTTTAAATAGATTAATTTTAGTTTGGTATTTGATTAATAGTTTGTAAACTGGGCCAAGAGGAAATAGGAGTTGTTAATTAGCAAGAATGGTTGAAGAACATTAAAAATCTTTTTTGACTTTTGTTAAATTGAAGAATAGATTCCTACTAATTTAGGACAAAAAGGTCAGGCTTTAACAATTTTAGACACTTCTTGGTAAGCTGATTTCATTGATGAATCTAACAACCATGCACCCAGGAGAGTGTCGTTTGGGTGCTGTGGGAACCTCTAGAACCTGGTTTTGTTGTGGGATCTTCTCGGGTGGAAAGATGTTGGCCGTGGAGAGGCTGCTAATGTGAGTAGGGGTGCCAGACCGGCACTGCCAGGCAGGGAGCCGCCTGTGGGCGAGCGGGTCTCCAGGGCCATCGTTGGCACGAGTGGCCGAAGTAGGTGGAGAGGGCAGCGAGCGCTGGTGGGGGCTCCTGAGGCCATAAGTAGAAGGGAGGTGGGGCGCACAGGTCAGCTGTGGGATGACATCGCTGTGTGCAAGCTTTCAGAGGGAGCTGGCGGTAGGGACCCTTATAGAGAGGAGGGGTTAGGTGCCTGGGTGTCCTGAGAGTGGAGGCAGGTATAAATGAAAGTGAGATTCAGGCATTGGTGTGAGTGGTTCAGAGAGGCCAAGGCAGGGTGTCGAGGGAAGGCTGTGGAAGTGATGAGCACACTTCACTGCCTGCAGAGCTATCCACATCACTGGTCCCGGTGACAGAGAAGCTTTAGGAAGTAGGCACCTCAGCTCTCCAACTACAGAATGACCTGTGAGATCTTTCTAGAAATGCCAAGGCCTGGGCCTCACCCCCAGTGATTGTGCTGCTGTCTGAGGCCCGGGTGTTCATGTTTTTAAAATGCTCTGCTGGTGGCTCTACCTGTAGCCAGGGTTGAGAACCATTGTGTTAGACATCTGTCCAAGGTTCTGAGCCCCATAAGTGGCAGAGACAACATGAAATCTGCTGCTGCCAACACCCCAACCACGCCCACCATCTTCCCTAGCAGAGCACCCGCCTTTCCAGATGCAGCCCCCCGAGGGCTGTGCGGGTGGTGCTGAGGACAGCACTGCTAGTGCCCGGTCCATTTCGCACAGCTTTGCTTCTCTCCTCGGTCTCTGGGGAGTGGGGGACCATGGTAGTCGTGTCTCTGAGCCTTTACATGTGATATTTCTTTTTTTAATTTAATTTAATTCTTTATTTTTCAAGTACAGTTGTCTCAGCATGTGGTATTTCTTGTGCTGCTTTCAGCCCCCACCCCTTCCCCATTCTCACCCTCCAGGCTGCAGTTAAGGCAGCAGCTCGCAGGAAGCTCCACTGTTCAGGGTGCACAGGCTGCAGAAGGCGTCTGTGGGCCGCTTCGCTCTTCCTCTTTTTTAGGGGTTGCTGTAGAAGGACGGTGGGTAGTTTGCACAGTTGAACACTAAAAAGAAAGGTCAGATAATTGGTTCACCCAAAGGACAACCAGGTGTCTGAGCTCCAGCTGACATCTGTCCCTGTGCATCTCCACCCAAAATCAAATTTCTGTGGGCAGACTCGGACATAGAAAAGGTCACTGTCCCTGTGGTCTGGGAGCAGGGGCCTTGTGAGTGGTAGCTCTGCAAGAACCCCCGTGTTCTGGGGCAGTTCTCCAGGCGGCTGGCTGCTGGGCAGACCCAGGCAAGGGCAGTCACCACAGAGCTGCCTCTGATCCTTTTGCCTGCGAGCTTTAGGGAGTAGGCACCACCGTCCGCATTCCTCAGGGGAGAAGGTGGAGGCTCCAGCTTAATCCACTAGGTCTCTGACTATAGAATTACATGAGAGATCTTTCTAGACATACCGAGGCCTGGGCCTCCCCCTCCTCTGTCAGAGCGCCTGTGGCCTTGTACCCCATTGCTGTGTTGCAGATGCCTGCTCTTCACCAGCTGCTACTGCATTTGGACCAACAAGGCTCTCACACAGAGCAGGTACTCAGGCAGTATTTGGTGCGTGGCATTCCAGGGACACCTAAGTAGAAATTGCAAACGTGGTCCCCTCCTTTCCCTGGGCAGGTGTCCCCCACTGCAGCTCTGTAAAGGTCCTGTGTTGTATCCTGACCCTGTGTGATTTCCATGGTGTGTCATCTCCCTGTGTCTCTCCCCTTAGGTAATTGCTGGCTTCAACCGCCTTCGGCAGGAACAGCGGGGCCTAGCATCCAAGGCGGCCGAGCTGGAGATGGAGCTGAATGAGCACAGGTGAGGCAGACAGAGATGCTGATGGTAGGGAGTGGATGGCCCTTTTGTGGGGCAGGGCTGCACGGCACGGGCCTTCATTCTGAGACCCTGCCCCGTCGTCCTGCCCCAGCCTGGTGATCGACACCCTGAAGGAGGTAGATGAAACCCGCAAGTGCTTCCGCATGGTTGGAGGGGTGCTGGTGGAGCGCACTGTTAAAGAGGTGCTGCCTGCCCTAGAGAACAACAAGGAGCAGGTGAGCGAGGGCCCCTGAGGAGAGGTCTGGGCAACGAGGAGACAAGGGGGAGGCCAGGGCTTTAGGGGACAGGCAGGGGAAAGCCTGAGTTGGAGCTCATGTTGTGGACTGTGCTCTGCCTGCTGCACAGGGCCCAGCTCCTAGACCAGAGGGTTGGGGGTGCTGACAGTAGGTGGGGCGTGGGAGGTGGCACCAAGGGTGGGGTTTCTGGTGGTGGAACCCACAGACCCTGCACCTGTGTCACCAGGAGGACTGGTTTGATGTGCGCTTTGTCCACCCTCTTCTGATGTGCAGCCTTTAGAGGTAGGGCCAGTGAAGAGGCATTTTAAAAACTAGCAGCCCAGCCCTGGCTGGTGTGGCTCAGTGGACTGAGCACTGGCCTGTGAACCTAAAGGTTGCTGGCTTGTTTCTTGGTGAGGTCACATGCCTGGGTTGCAGACCAGGAGCCCTGGTGGGGTCCCTGTGATCAGTGTTTCTTTCCCTCTCCTTCCTCACCAAAAAAAAAGTAAAAAATCTTAAAAAAGCAGCCCAGGTGATTCTCGTGCACACTAAGGTTCCTGGACCATCGTGGTTGAGAAAGGAATAACTGGAGTCACCACAAGTGTGCAGGCTCTGCTACCAGGTTAGGCTGGGCTCAGGGGTCAGAGGTGTCACCTCTTCCCCACTCCTCCAGCTGCTCTACCCCTAGGTGGAGGGACATGATGTGATGTCTGTTGCTTGTCCTCCAGATACAGAAGATCATCGAGACCCTGACCCAGCAGCTTCAGGCAAAGGGAAAAGAACTAAATGAATTTCGGGAAAAGCACAACATCCGTCTCATGGGGGAGGAGGAGAAGCCAGCCCAGGAAAATGCAGATGGGGCTGGGGCCAAGGCTGGCTCTGCAGGGGTGCTGGTTTCCTAGGCACCAAGGCCTTTGCATCTTTTCCTACCCTAACTCTGCCTTCTTTTAATTTCTCTTTATTATTATTTTCTCTGCTATTGTAATATTTTTTGTTAATTAAATGTTTTGGTCAGAATGCTGAGCTCTAGCTTGGAGCCTTCTCCCACTGTGTGGAGTGGGGGGCATTTGCTGGGGTAGGGGAAGCACTGATGTGTGGCTGTGGCTCCCAGCATCAGAGGAAACCCCACACTTTCTCCTTTCCCTTGCATACAAAGATGTCTACTGTTTACTGCCCTCACCCCAGAGATTCAAACACAAATTCTGACTCAGGTTGAAATTTAATGAACATTTGATACGAGGCGGGTTAGTAATAAACACTGTGTTAACACTGTGAGGCTTGACCGTGCACCCTGGTATGGTTCCTTAGAGGTAGAGGTCCAGGGTGCAGACCTGCGGGCTGGCTGTCCTGCCGTCCTCACCGAAACCGCCCACCAGGTACAGCTGGTCGTTCCAAAGACAGGTCCGGTGGCCCACGCGCTTCAGTGCCCGGTCCGCACATGGGAAGTGGAACCACAGAGCAGGGGAAGTGCCTGTTGAGAGAGAAGGATCTGGGCACTGGGGCTCCTCACACTGATGGGCTTGTCCCTGTTTTACCTCCTCACTTGATTGTCGGCCTCTGCAAAACCAAATAATCTGTGTATTCCTCAGATGTCAACTAAGTTTTTCTCCTCCCCACCTCATGACTATCCACTTTCTTCCTACAGGCTCCGGCCTCCCGGGGCTCCCCACTCAGTCCTCAGCCACAAGGCTGGCTCTCACGGGCGTCGTAGACATAGAGGTCATTGCAGACGTTGTCTCTGGCTCTGGTCAGAGTTTCTCCACCGAATAGCACAGCAAAGGGCCCGACCACAGAACAGGAGTGGTGCCGAAGTCCCCGGGGCCCCTGTGGGGACCCCTGGCTGCTGCTCACAAGCTTTCCCAGCTGTGCCATCAAACCAGGGGCCTCGGGTGGGTCCTTCTGGGGGAAGAAAGAAGAGACTGGAGGGATCTGAGCATCCCAATTTTAACCGCCTTCCGCCCTGAGCAAGGTATGAACAGTACCTTAATCTTGCCGCGACCCCACTGCCCAGCTACTTCTGGGTCAGCTGAGCTGCAGCCCCCAAAGAGCAGGAGCTGGTGGCCTGGGCGGGGCCCCGGGGTCGGGAGCAGGGCGGCGCAGTGCCCAGATCGGGAGGCCGAGCGGCAGCCTTCCTCGATGTAGCTGCGGGCATGCACTGGTCAGGATGAGCTAGGGTTCCGGAAACTGCGCACTGTCCTGCCTGGTTCCCACCCCTTAGCCAAGGGTTGAAAGCAGGCAGAGAAGGGACGGTAGCAGGAGGGCTCGGCCATCCCCAGGGAGGAGAATGCCAGAGGGGGCGCGGGGCATACCAATAGGTGCGGGCATTGGGGTTGAGCCTCAGCGAATAGATGCTGCCGTAGCGGCGCTGAGTACGCGTCCCGCCCTCTCGGCCGGCTACCCGCAGCTCGTGGTCCGAGAGGCGGGTGCAGGTGTGGCCGCTGAGGCCTGCAGGGGGGCGGCTGCTGGGCTCCGCGGTCCACGCTTCCCACTCCCCGCGCTCCGTGTCCAGCGCAGCCACCGAGGCCAGGCGGCGCGCCCCGTCCCAGCCGCCCACAGTGCACAGCCAGCGCCCGCACAGCGCCACTGCGTCATGGTGGCTGCGCCTCGGGCCGCCCTGCGCCCCCTTCCGCACGGCCAGGCCCCCCACCACATCCAAGACCACTGTGTCGCTGCTCGGCTCCGTCACCCCGCCGCTCAGGAGGCCCCCCACCACATAGAGCCGGCCCCGCAGCTCGGTGCACGAGTGGAAGGCCCGCGCCAGCAGTGTGTCCTGGGCCACCGGGCGCCAGGTCCAGCGCGAGCCCCCCGCCCTGCCTGGGGATGCCGCCGCCATAACTCGGAGTGCAGGGGAGCCGGGGGAACCCTCCACAGGATCTTGGACAAGTTGGCGCCTCCAGCTTCTCTCCTTCCGCCGTCGCCCAGCAACCGGCACAGCAGCGCGACCACGCTGCAAACTGAAGGTCGCAAAGCGCCGGTTACCGTGGCGACGGGAGCCCGGGCAGCGTGGTTACCATGGCGATAGGAGCTGTGCCAAGTGAATGAAAGTTTTGGAACTCGGTTCCCTGCGGCAGCGCGGGGCAGAGGACCTTAGAAGGACCGCGTCCCTATCAGGCAAGCTAGGTGCCAGCGGGGCAGGAGGGGCCATGTCGGGCTCCCGGGGGCAGGAAGGGCGACCTGGCCTTGCAGCCGCAGACACACCATTTATTTATCCGCAGCAGCCCCACCTTCGTGCTCCGCCTGGCCGCTGGGGGGCAGCAGAGCCTGGGCTCTGGGGCTCGCGGTCCCCACAACACTCGGACGCCGGGGTGAGGGCGACGGCCCCTAGACCTGGGATCAAGGGTAGGAGTGGCCCTGAAGAGCTGCGCTCGGGCCAAGTAGGGGCGCAGCGATAAACGACTCCTGCCCGCCTCGTGTTTTCCTCTGTTCAAGCCAGGCCCCTGGGCGGCTCCTCCCTGTGCTCCCGGGACCCAGCGGAAAATGAAAGGGTCCAGATGCCAGCAGCTGGTTTCTGCCACAGCAGGCAGGGCAGACAGAGGCCCGTTCAGGCTGTTCAGGCTGGGCGGGGCGGGACCGAAGCTGGATCTGCGTCCCGGAGCTGGGCTGTATGCAGGGCGAGCGCTGCTGCCTTTGCCACTGGTTTCTACACCTCGGTGGCCCAAGCCGCAGAGGTGGCCACGGTGGGCCAGCAGTCGGGCAGCACCGCAGGGCTTTGCCCACCCCGACTTGATCCTGCGTCAGTCCGAGAAGGCGGCGCGGGCGGGATGCTCAGGGAGGCACAGCCAGAGAACTGGGAAGGTTGCTGGGACCTGCACCCCATATGTGCCTTAAGCCCGGGGCTCCATCGTAGCGGAGAAAGCCTCTACACCCGCAGCTATCGCTTCGCTGGAGTCCAACATGAAGGACCCTATTTCCCAGTTTATGGGAAAGTCTAACAAACCCCTAATTTCTCATGTCTTCGGCTGAAGTCTGAAAGCCAGTCGTCTCTCTGAGGCTTGTGGCTGGCTGACCTCCCAACAGCATGATTCCGATCTGTCACTGTCCTAGGATTTAGGGGGGTTCTGCCCAGGGGTGGGGTCACTCTCCTTACATTGCAGTGACCTGTACTGCCTACTGACCTGTTCTGCTCTGCAGCTGCCCCACCACCCCCAGGGCTGGTGCGAGAGTGAAACTGGATTGCAGGGCCCCAGGGGGCTTCCCCTGGGGGTGCCGGCTGGGGTGGCTGCGGAGCTGTGGCTGAGGGCCAGAAGAACTGTCTCTGGTTGGGAGATGAGCTAGCCCTGCCACCTCCAGTGGAGAAGCTGCAGGGCCTGGTGTTAGCCCAGGATGTCCCCTTGGGGACAGAGTCCAGTTGCAGAGAGTGCAGCATGGGGTCTCTCCCAAGATCCACTGTCACTGTGGTCACAGGACCCTGCCTCACCTCTCCTCTCCCCTCCTCTTCACTGCTGTGTCTGATGCTGCCACCACTTGGGAGACTGATTCCACAAGGGCTCCTACTCTTGCCTGGGACCAGCCAGGACTGCTCTCTAGAGCCTCCTAACAGCACGAGCCTGGCCTGAGACCAGGACCAAAGAATAAAGGCACCTGCCTCTGCACCTACTACCCAGTCCCTGACCTTCCTGACACTGTTTACAGAGCACTCCTGGGCTGAGAAGCAGGGCCCTGTGCATCCCATCCAGCCACCTCCTGCTGCCCAGGTGGTTCTGCCTGGCTCCAGGGCCCTTCAGGGCCAGGCAGATTCCACCAAACAGCTCCGATGGATGCTGTTAGGTGACCAGGAACCGTGGTTGTCACTAAGGATGGGGCTGGAAATGAGATCGAGGCGTCTGCAGGACAGGCTGCACAGCACATGGAATCCCGTGGGAAACAGGACATCACACTGACACTGCGAACAGTGACACTCCAGCCCGAGGGAAGAAGAGGTGTTTTCAGTGTAGGAAAAGATGCTGGGATCCCGTGTCCTGTATGGGATCCCTCCCCACCCCTCCATGGGTGCCAGTGTCCCCCAGGGGATAGAAGTAAGTCCCGTATCCCTAATCTCCCACCATGATACCAGTCAGCACCCCAACCCCTTCTGTACAAAGTGCAGAAACCAAAGGCAACAAGCAGGTGAGGAGAAGCAGTGCTGGACAGGAGGGGCCGCAGACCTGTCCGCGCCCACGCGCCAGCTGCTTCCACCCTGATTTGTTACCACTCTTGTCTCTCCCGAAGCCATGTCGCTTCTCTGACCTGAGATCTCACCACAGACAAACAGGACATTACTCACCCAGGAGCTTGCCCTGCTTCCCCCAACCCACCTTCCCAATACCCAGCCCCTCCCGCTCACCTCCCACTGGTCTGACCCTCACTCTCACTCTTCCTCCCCCAACCCCACCCCACCCCGGCCCTGCCTGACTCACCTCTAAGGCCCATTGACACAAACAAAACTTTCAGCATAACCCACTCCAACCGGTTTAGCTCAGGTGTGTGGCTGCCACGGGCCAGTGGGGCCACAGGCGGGTGCTGGGACACGCACAGGTAACGAGCATCCGCACCTGTGCCCACGGCTAAGGATGGACGCAGGGGGCCACACATTCACTGGAGAGCGCACCGTGAGGCGTGGTTTGCGTCTCTATCTCTGCTCACCCAGGGCTCCCTGAGGGCAGGGGCCAGGTACAAGGGCCCCGTCCCCCCCTGGACTGGCACTGAGCAGCGCTCCCTCATGCCAGGTGAATGAACGCAGGCAGGCATGCCGGCTGCTGCTCAGACACGCGTCCGTGCTGAAGATGCCACATGCAGCATGAATTGCTCCCATTCTAGGGCCCAGAATGTGGGTGGGAGGAGGGTGGTAAGAGGCATGAGGGGAATGGGGCTCAATGAGATGGGGCCCCGCTCTGGGAATCTTCCCTGGCCAGCATTCCTTGCAGCCTGTACCCTGGAACCTGCCTTCCACAGGCTTCCCCCCCCCAGATAAGGGACACAAAGGCCTGAGTATTGAGGACATGTTCCTGCCCCCCCCAGCAAGGCCCTGGAACACTGGATCGCAGCTCAGGGGGTGGGTGGGGACACGTGGAGGGAGGAAGAGAAAGACACCCCTCTCCCAAGGCCACCTCTGCTGTGTACAGGGACCGTGAAAGTATGATGGTCCCTCCTGGCCTCCACACCACCTGTGGAATCCCACTTCCGTCCGCCCTCTGTGTGGCTGGGGCCGGGGTGGCTTCTGGACCAGCAGCACTGTGGCAGGGGCCTGGGTGTGCTATGAATGGGAAAGCTGATGGAGATGCAAGGACTGCTTCCCTTGCTGTGCCTCAGTTTCCCTGAGTTTCTTAGACCTGGAGAGGTGCATCCGTGGGAAGGGAAAGAGCAGCTATGGAACCATGCGATAGGATCCAGTGTGTGGTAATTATGATTATAACTCGGGGTGTTCCCCTCCCATTCCCCCTGCCCTGCCCACCCCTGCCTGCCACTGAGGATCTCAAAGCAGCATCAGGGTGCGGCTGCTCCCTGGCTGTAACCCTCCCTTTAACCTGAGTCCTGAGAGGGAAGGGGCTCACCAAGGTGGACGTGGGCAGGAACCGGGCAGTTTGGGCATCCTACCTGGCCCTTGTGCCCTTGAAGAAGAGGTCACTACATGGTCACAGCTGAGCACTGGGATCTAGGGCCATAGTGGGATCCTGGTCCAGAGCAGGGAGGGGTACGGTCCTGGTCACCAACCAGGGGTCTCTGTACCCACACCCCTGCCTTCCTGGATTCACACCTTTAAAACAAGGTCTTCTGTCCCTTGTGTGCTGGGGACTGTCTTGGCATGGATAACTGAGACATGGTGGTAAAACAAGCCCGACTTTCTAGTTCACAGACTACAGCTCTCATCCTGTCCCCCAATTTACACATCTGCTGACTCCCTGGCACACAGCAGGCTTCAATCAATGCTGCCTGAACTGAAGCTTACAATTTAGTTAAGAAGATAAGATGTGCACAAATTATATATAAGTGCACAAACTATAATAAAGGGCCTAGCAGAGGCTGAGGAAGAGCAGGAGGAGATGGTTTAAATCAAAATCATCCTCAAGAAGTCCAGTATCATGAGATAAATGGGCAAAGTGACCGTGGAGATGGTGGGAAGGGACCCCTCGCACCTGTGGGACTCCTGGCCAGGTAACAAGAAGGTGTGACCAGATGAGGCCCTGCTGGGGAGGCCAGGAACCTAGAGGCTAATTCCTTGGTCAGTCCCTTGGCATCTCCTACCTAGGAGTGGGGTGGGGGGTCCCTCAGGTTCCTTCTTAGGGGTCTTCAAAGTAGCTTGCTGCCTCGGGGACACCAGTGGCGTCTGAGCGAACCCTGAGAAGTCCTCCTGAAAGCCCCTCTGCTCTCTGGGCCGCTTCTCATCTGAGGAGCTGGGGCTGTCCCTGGTTCTGCCTGTCCCTGAGTCTGGGCCTCCAAAGCTGAGCCCTCTCCACCCCCAGGAGATGGTGGGGGTGGGGTGAGGGATGCTAAGGTCCCAGGAAGGCAGCAAGGCTGGCAGGATGTGGATGCTTAGGTTCCTTTTCACCCACAGGGCCTTGCCCTATTCCTCCTGGCCCTCACCTCCCTCCTGGGGCCACAAGGGCCTTCTGCTGCCCTCCTCGCCCACCCTTCCACCTTGCCTCTCTCTTCACAGCCCCTTCCACACACGCTGCCAGATGAAGCCTAGAACTGACGATGGGATCCCACCCCACCAGCTCCTTCCCTCCCTCCCCAGCACCCATTAGCTGGCCCAGGCCGTGGGGGCGGTGGCTCTGCGTGTCTCCGTGCCAGGCCCAGCCCCCAGAGACGCACCTGTTCTGACCTGCTGAGCAGGTTCCCAGGTTTCTACCGTAGTTGTTGGCCACAGCGTGGGAAGAAGCTCCGGGGGAGCGCAGAGCTCCGATCACAGCTCCTTGGGGGTAACTGCAGTGGGGTGGGCAGAATAGGCAGGTCCCCTCGCAGGAGCCCCCAAGAGACAGGCAGGTGTGTTGGTGCCTGAGGACTCCGTGACTTCCCCTGCCTTTGGTCGGCGCCCTCTCCAGCTCTGGAGCCGGCTCCCAGGGAGCACTCGGCGGACCTTCAGAAACGCTGGGCAGGTCTGCATTTGGACCAAGGCCCCTGTCCCTGGGAGCCGACATGTGGGGGCCTGAGCTCTGGCTGCTGCTGCTGCTCCTGGCGTCGCTCACAGGTAGGCCTCCTGGAGCCACCAGGACCCTTGCTGCTGAGCCCGGGTGGGGTATGCACGCACACATGCCTCCCTCCCATGAGTCTGCGCTGAGGATCCACTCTCTCTCCCACCCCAACTGCCGGTCTCACCCCCAGAAGGGTCAGACCAGCTCCCCTTGGTTTCCCCCCCAGGCCCTGGGCCAGGCCACTGCGTCGGGGGGCCCTGAGGACTGCCACAGAGGCTGGAGCTGCCTCAGGGGGAAGAGATAAGGTGACCAGTGCAGAGGGACAGGGGACCCTCCACTCGGGGTCTCTGGGAGCAGCTCTGGCCTCCCCGCTGGGCCAGAACTGCTGACTGGCACCGAGGCTGACTCAGGCTGAGCTGGTCCACAGTCTGGCAGTGCGTACAGGATGCCTGATGCCCAGAGAGAGGAGAGGGCATCTCTCCTCCTCTGCCCATGATGTCCTAGAGTTCCAGGACCAGGCACCTGTTTGCGGGTATGGCCCCTTGCTTTCCTTGGACACATTGTTAGAGGCATGGTGGGGTCATGAGGTGGTTCCTGACGAGGTGGGACCTGGGGTAGGGAACCTTGTTCAGCTAGGTGTGGTTCCCTCTAGTTCATCCCTGCTCCACATTGTCTGAGTCAGATGCCTTGTATTCCTGCTGTCTAGTGTACAGAAAACACATATAAGTGATCGGGATTTCTAATCTTCAGATGCGGGACAGAGTGCATGCTGTGCCCAAGGAGACCCCAGTGGGATTGCATGGGCTGTGGCCAGCGTGATGAGTAGCAGAGGCAGCACCCCCTTGGGGGTTTGGGGACGTGCTCATAGGACAGTTTGACTCCCAGTCCTTGGAGCAGCCTGGTCGTCCAGCGGGGCCAGCATTGTTCCTGCCCCGTCCCTATCCAAAGCTGCCAAGGGCTGGACGTGCGGGTGGTGGGGCTGTTCTCCTTCGATCTTAAAAATAGAAAAGCAGTTGGCCCCTGCCTCCCACATCCTAAGTCCCATTCCCCAGACTACCCTCCTTACTTGCTTAGGCCAGGAGGGCGGGGCCCGGCTGCCAGGGCCATGGTCTCAACCACTCTGCTGCAGGACCTGCCCACACTCAGGAGTGGAGTTGCTGAGTCTCAGGACTTGGACAGGATCAAAGAGCTCGCAACTGCAGCTCCTGCATTGGACAGGAGGGAGACACAGAAGCAGGCAGGCCAGGGAGCCCAGCTAGTCACCGCTGGGTCTGCCAGCTCCAAGCCCACTCAGTCTAGGATGTCTGCTTGTGGCAGGGCAGGATCCCTGGCATCTTTCTCCACAACACAGAGCTGTTCTTCCTTACAGAAGTCCAGGGAAGGGGAGAGGAGGCCCCCTCCAGGAAGAGCATCACCCCGACCTTGCCCCGTGCCTGGCGGAAGGGGGCCATGGACAGGGAGGCAGCCTGGCCCCAGGCTGGTGCTGCAGGCTGGTACCCAGCCAGTCACCACAATGCTGTCACACACGCAGGGCTGGTGGGTGCCCTGAGGACTGGGGTGCAGACCCAGCCCATGCACCAGCTGGGCCCCCCACACTGCCACCCACATCCGGCTTCTCTGTGTTCAGCCATCTCCTCAGTGGCTCCTGGGAAGCTGGAGTGTTTCTGGTCCCTGAAAAAGCCTTGGGCTCTGGCTCCAGTTCGGCTATAAATCTGTTAGGGGGCTGGGGGCACCTAAGACAACCAGAGGTAGGACCTGAGGGTCTCCATGGCCTCCCAGCTCTGAGAGCCTGTCCAGCTGGGTGGTCAGTCTGGCTGTGGTGATTAAGAGGGACAACCCGGCCACATCTCTGAGTGGGGACCAAGGCCATCGTTCCCCAGGCACCACCTTCTGCCTCAGCATGCCATGCCCCCAACTGCAGGGCCAGGAGAGCTCTGCGCCCCAGGGGCCCTGCCCCACCCCTGACGGAGAGGAGTGAGTTTGGGCGGTGCCCGAACACAGCTCTTTGTTTCTCTTTAATGGGATGAGCTTCCTGGTGAGGTCCCCTCCTTCTCCCTCCCAAGTCTGCTGACACCCTGACACCCCTCCAGTAGGGTCGCTAGCTCTTTGTCTGGCCCCCTGGGGTCAGAGGGTGAGGGGTTCTCTGAATTCTGAGGTCTGTGCTCTGGGTTTGAGGACCAGGCTTTTGCTGGGGTTGGTTTCCTAGAAAGGGAGGGGCCATCCCTGGTTTTCTACTCCTGTTACACGGTGGGGAGGGGGGAGGCCCTTTCCTGTAGGACCTACCCAGACCTAGGGAAACTCTGTAGCCCCAGTGTCCTCAGTCCCAACCTGGTGCTTCAGGGGCTGTGCTAAGGGGACCCCTGCCACAGAGATGGTGCAGCAGAATACACTGTCCCAGAAATACCTGGATTGGCTGCCTTGGGCGCCCCCAACTGGGGACCTGGCCTGCAACCCAGGCATGTGCTCTTACTGGGAATCAAACTGGTGACCTTCCGGTCCACAATCCACTGAGCCACAGCAGCCAGTTCCAAACAGCCATTTCTGCACCACATTTAGGCAGGGAGGGGAGGGTTGGGGAGGGTGAGAGCTGAGTCAGGAGGGAAGGAAAGGAACCCAGGGGAACAGAGTAGAAAACGAGAAGGTAACCTTCAGACCTGGGCTGCCAGCCCTTGGAGGAGGGCTGTGAAGGAGGGACAGGAGCTCAGCCCTGGCCTTCCCCATGGTTCTCTGCCCTACCCACCTTGCCTTCACAGTCTGTGTGAGCTGAGCACTGAGCTGGGGCAGAGCTGGCCACATCTGGGGGGCAGCTGGCAGGATTTGGGGGGTGGCTAGGATCTCAGGAGTTTGGGAGAAGTTGAATCCTGGGTCTCCCACCCACAGTGTGGCTGCTGCGGTGACTCAGCCTGGCTCAGACTGGCTCCGGGGGGTTTAGGGGACTTATCTGTGCGTCTGGGCCAGAGCAGAGCTGCCTCCAGGCCTGCCCTGCCCCATTGTTCTCGACTCTTTCTGCGATCCGTGTGGCCCCCCCTCCCAGACTCTAATCAGTGGGTGGGCGCTTTGCCCGGATTGGGAAGCTCTCACTAAGCTGGGGGGCTTAGGACAATGGGGGGTAAATGAGGGAGGTGGGTGAAGCCATAGGGAGAGGCTCCTGGTTTCCAGAGGTCCTCAGCACTCCATAGCCACGGCAGTGCAGGAGGGGGAAGGAAAAGGGCTTGTTTGTGTCACCTGTCCTGAACAGGGGTCTTCAGAGCCCCCTCCCAGGTGCCTTCTCACCTCAGCCTCACCCGCATCTCTCCACTCTGTGGGGGAGGCTGCGGCTGTGTGGTGAGGGGAGGTGAGGGTTCATGGTGGAGCCCCAGACCCAGCCCTTCCCCCAGCCCCAGGCAGGGTGCCCCTTACTGCCACACCCACACCAGAGGACCATCACAGGGATCTGGAGCCAGAGCTGATTTTCGGGTAGTAGCCCCAGCAGAGCCCTGGGAGGGCCAGAGGTGCTGGGGGCCTGGGGAGCAGCTGGCAGTGAGGAGGATGAGTCCTAGTGAGAACCTGAGGAGCAAGGGCAGAGTGAGGTCTTGTTCCATTCGGTTGGGGATCCCTCGATGGCAACTTCCCATCACCTGGGGGGACGGTGACCTCATTTCTGGGTCCCTGCGCCTGAGCTGACTCTGCCCTGCACTCTGGGCTGAGGTGAGAGGGCAGCCGGGGAGGCCCTCCAGCCGGACACAGAGCCACGCACCACTGACCTCGACAGCTGGGACAGGGGACCGGGCAGGCAGGCGGATGTCCGCGTGTCAGCTGTGCACAGAGTCCTCGGCCCCGCAACCACATGCCCAGCCGCCCAGCACTTCTCTCTTGACACACATTCTCCCGAAGGTCAGACAGGACCACTCTGGGGCAACACACCCCCTGCAGGCAAGGAGACAGCCCCAGTGTGTGGGCCCCAGCCACAAGAGCCCCAGGCCTCACCTGCAGCCCTGCGCCCAGGCCCACAAAACTCGCACTCCCTCCTCCTCATTGACTCCTACTGTCCCCTCAGGGGACGCTGATGGGGGAAGACCCCTTGTAAGGAAGAGCTTCTTTCCCCAGAGACACTATCTGTAGCTGTCGGCCTCAATTTCCCCTCATGAGGCCAAAGGCCAGGCCTCACACACACGGGAAAGCTGGAGCCAAGCTCAGGGTGGGGAGTAGCCAGCCAGCAGCCAGGGACGGAGGGCCTGTCTGGGAGCAGGCGGGCGTGGGGGCCTGGCCGGGGTGCGGGAAGCTGGGCAGGGACCCGTCCGGCCAGTTGGGCCTGTTCCCTCCCTTGCGCAAGGTGTGGCTGGTGGTGGCTGTGGCTCCGCAGCAGGTCTGAATCACCACGGCTCCTGACCAGCGTCCTCAGGCTGCAGGGTGGAGGGCTGGGAGGGTCAGAGGGCGGAGGGCCTGCCAGCAGAGTCCACCAGCCTCAGCAAACAGGCGCAGGAGAAGGGTAGTGGGCTTGGCCCGCACAGTGACCTCACCAGGCAGGCAGTGTGTCTCCTGTGTGCTGGTGACATCATCGTGCTGACACCAGGTAGACCAGGTAGGCTCTGGGCGGGGGCAGGGGAGGCCGTCCTGGCTGCCCAGGTTCCACCTGAGCCCAGGCTCTCTCTTCTTCATGTGTGTGCGTGTGCATGCATGCGTGGAGGCAGGTGTCACCCTGAGCTGAGATGCTCCCACTAAATACTGGATTTGGGACATGAGGGGCTATAGGAGAAATCCAGAGGGACTGCCCTGTTGCCCTGGGCTCCTCACTGCAAAGTTTGGGCTTGTCCCTCGGGACATGGGTCTCGGGCTCACTGGCAGGGACTCAAGGGTGGAACCAGGCGTGCACTGGCTGCTTGGTGCCCACTGTGCCCTAGGGACTGATTTTGGGGAGATGTGGGTGACTAGTTGGGGGGCAGGTGATTGTCAAGTGTCAGGATGTGAATGAAAAGCACACTCTGGCATTGTCCTGGAAGTCATCCTCAGAGGGGCTTCAGTGTCCTGCCCGGGCAGGCGAAGACGGTGGTTGGGAAGCAGAGGACGAGATGCAGGAAGCCCCCATCTACGCCCCCCCAAGGTCTTCCCTGGTGGCCACGCCCCCTCCAGGGTGGACTGGAGGTGCCAGGGAGGGTGCACGTGGTTTGCTGGACTCCCAGGCTGGGCTGGGTGGGACCAACACTAACTTGGGCGGCTCAGGGCCCTGGTATCCAGACTTGCAGGTCTGTCCCGTCCCTCTCGGGGCCCTCCCAGCTCCCAGCAGCCGCCTCCCTCCACCACCCTCCCACCCCATGCAAGCAGAGCTGCGGGGACCCCTCCCTCTGCCCCAGGCTCTGCTTCACTGGGACCCTCTGACCCACTTGGGGGGTGCCTTTGTCCCCTCCACCCCATGCCTGCCCTGTCCACCCCCTTCTTGGTTCCCTGGCAGCAAACCCAGCTAACCAGTCCCTCCTGTCAAAGGTTGCCCTGCCCACCCCTCCCTGCCCAGCCCAGCAAGACTGCTGGTTCCTCCTTGGTGCCCCTGCCCACCCTCTGCCTGTCTATCACTCTCTCACTCATTCGCTCACCCAGGTGGCCTGACAGAGTGCCAATTCCAGGCCAGAGTGCAGGCCACGTGCTCCGAGTGCGACATGAGACCCAGTTTCCACTCTGAGGGGCTCAGCTGGTGGGAACCGCAGACACAACCCATGGGATGAAGTGCTGTGTGTGTGTGTGTGTGTGTGTGTGTGTGTGTGGCAGTGGGGGGTGCTTCAGGGTGGCACCAAGCTGCCTGTGCCCGAAGTGGGGTGGGGGGTGGGCTCCAGGATGGTGTCCACTTGGGTGAGTAGCAGCCACCAGAGAGGGAGGAGGGCGTTGCTGGCAGGGCTGTGGGAACAGGGGCTGCACAGCAGGTGTGTGGAGTGCATCTGAGTCTGCCTGTCACCTCTCTTCCTGGGCAGTGATGGTCCTGCTGAGTTTCTCCCAGAAACTGGCCCCTTCTCCCCCTCCCACCAGATGGGGGCCTGCCTGGTCCCTCCTCGCAGGGCACTGAGTCAGAACTGCCCCACCTGGGCCCCTCTCTGTCTCCACCTGCGCTGTCACAGGGGCAGGAGATGGGCCCTCCTTGCAGACAGGGCTGCAGGACTGACCCCTGAGTGCTGCTTGCTGTGCTCCATGGATACACTTGCCCCCTGGGCTGCCCCCACGTCCCAGTCCTCTGGCTGTAGCTCCCGGGCGGACCCTGTCTCAGCCTTTCTGTCTGGGGGGATTTGCTCATTCCTCTCTTGCAGCCTCCATCCCCTCCCACACAGGACACCTTCCTCTCCCTGGGAATCCAGGTCTATCATCTTCAAGCCTCACAAAGAATGTTCTGCAGGGCTTCCTGGGATGGGTTCTCCCCACACACCCAGGCCCTTGCTGTGGCCTTGGCTCTGGCAGGTGCTCTTTTCCCCTCGGTGGGACGGGCTTGTCCCTGGTATCCCCAGCTTTGCGCACATGGACGTGGCCCCCGACAGGGCCCTGAGCACCCTGAAGGCAGAGGCCAGGTTTCCCCGGGGTCACAGCCCCCACCCTGGGCTGGGAGAGGGTGTAATCCTTCCACTCCTCCTGGGCGTGGCCTTAGGCAAATCACTTCCTCCCTGGGTCTCGGTTTCCTCACCTGTTAAATGGTGATAATATCGCCCACCTTCTGGGAATGCTCTGTGGCTGTGGCTGTAGTGAGGTAATGGCCCCAAGGGCCCCCTTCGCTGTCATCCTCATTACGCGTGTCCCCGCCTCCCGCCCGGCGGGGCCCTAACCCTGGCCATCTCTCGTCTCTCTGCCCCTGCAGGCCAGTGCGCGGCTGGCGAGCTGGAGAGCGTAGACCTGGTGACTGTGGTGCTGGGTCAAGACGCGAGGCTGCCCTGCTTCTACCGAGGCGACCCCGACGAGCAGGTGGCGCAGGTGGCCTGGGTGCGCCGGGATGGGGGCGAGGGCCTGCGGGAGCTGGCGCTGCTGCACGCCCAGTACGGGCTGCACGTGAGCCCGGGCTACGAGGGCCGCGTGGAGCAGCCGCCGCCGCCGCGGAACCCCCTGGACGGCGCGGTGCTGCTACGGAACGCGGTGCAGGCGGACGAGGGCGAGTACGAGTGCCGCGTGAGCACCTTCCCCGCCGGCAGCTTCCAGGCGCGGCTGCAGCTCCGCGTGCTGGGTAAGCGCGCTGCCTCCGCGGAGGCCCAAGGGTGCCTGCAGGGGCGGAGGGGGCGCAGAGAGAGGGCAGCAGTAAGAAGTGGGGTAGCGGAGGTTGAGGGAGCCTCATGCAGCCCACCCCCGCAATCTCCAGGTGACCCCAGCGACTTGAATCAGCTGGGTCAGCCTTGGGGAAGAATCCCTTCGTTAGCAGGGCTTCCTCCCGCTGACCTGAAATCTTACCCTTGGTTTCTTCCAACCTGTGGGGCAACACGGCCCAGCTTGTTCTCTCTCACCTGTGTCCGAGCTCTCAGCTTCCTGCACCAGCCCGCCCCCCTCCCCCGCCTCCAACCGCACCTGGATGCCTTCCCAGGCCCCTGCCCCATTCCTTCCCAGCTCAGGCTGGAGGCCCTCCTGTAGATTGGGCCTGGGTGACTGTCCAGCAGCCCACATTTCAAAGAGCGGAGTCCCCAGCCTGGTGGCGCAGCTGGTTAAAGCATCGTCCCTGATGCGCCGAGGTCTCAGGTTCCACCTCAGGTCAGGGCACACACACAA
>PVKU01005528.1:0-91737 GCA_004027475.1 Anoura caudifer | reverse complement strand
AAGGCCGGCATTGTGTCCCTCTGCCCCCCAGCCTTGCAGAGAAATGCGAGTGTGACCTAGGCCTTGGTGCCTCAGAGCTGCTGGTCTAGGGATATGCCACTGAGCCTCCCTGAGCCTCAGCCTCCCCACCTCTAGACCGAGGATGATGACCTCTGTGCAGCTCAGTGGTGTGTTGGCAGGGTTAAATGAGATGACATTTGTGAAGTGTTCAGCATAATACTGGGCGTATAGCAAGTGCTTGATAAATGGCGCCTATTATTATTATTATTATTTACACATTATCTGGTTTGTTTAAATTACTTCATTGTTTTCATTCAAAAATGACCCAGCTTATTGTAAAAAATACCAGATCCTACCACTCATCTGGTATCTTTATTGGTGCAATGAGAGGGGCTGAGCTGGGAGGGGCGGGGCCACCTGCCTGGAGGAGCAGACTCTGTGTGACCACACCTCCTGTCTGTCTGTCTGTCTGTAGTGCCTCCCCTGCCCTCACTGAACCCTGGCCCAGCACTGGAAGAGGGCCAGGGCCTGACACTGGCCGCCTCCTGCACAGCAGAGGGCAGCCCGGCCCCCACCGTGACCTGGGACACAGAGGTCAAGGGTACCATGTACAACCGCTCCTTCGCACACTCCCGCTCAGCTGCTGTCACTTCGGAGTTCCACCTGGTGCCCAGCCGCAGCATGAACGGGCAGCCGCTTACCTGCGTGGTGTCCCACCCAGGCCTGCTGCAGGACCAGAGGATCACCCACGTCCTCCAAGTGGCCTGTGAGTGCTGGGGTCTCGGGGGGCCCCTGCAGGCATCAAGAAAATGGGTGAGACACTGAGAAAGCCTGAGCAGTACCAGGCCGGCTGGCAGGGGCTCATGGCCATGACATGTGGCTGAGAGAACACCACCCCAGAGGACCTCGGGCCTCTGCCACCTTCAGTGCCCTGCTCCTGACAAAGGCAGTCGCCTGCCTCACAGGGCTGCTGGGAGAGCCACATGTAAACCTGGAATTGGGTCTGGAGAGAGACTTGGGACATGCCTGGGTCCTGCTGCTTACCAGCTGCCCCTCAGCCTCACTAGGCTGGGAGTATAGTCACCCCACTTCCAGGGTTCCGGTGGGAATTAGGAACCGGGAGTACAAAGCACCTCGCTCAGTGCAGGGAAGGTGCAGGGAAGGTGCACAGGGAACCATAGGTGTTTCCCTGCACTGCATTCGAGCCTCTGGGGGAGGCTACTGTTTTCTGCTGCTGCTAACCCAGCATTTGACACAAAGCGGGTCTTGGACAGGTATTTGTTAAAGAAGCAGATACAGCAGTCAGATTGTTTAGCTCCCAGCTCTGCTGGGCACCCTGGGGGGCCAGCAGGGACGTGCTGAGGCCCTGAGGGGCAGCCACTGTGGACTCTCTGAAGCCTGAGAGGGCAGAGCCCTGTGGTGAGGCTCTGCCAGCAATGAGCAGGCCGGTGGCAGGGCTGGCACCGATGGGGAAGAAGCAGAGGTTGCAGGGGGCCCTTCCAGGCAGGGTGGGGCCTGGTGTGGGGACCCTTTGAGGCACAGCAAGACCAAAGCCATCATTCCCATGTTTCTCCTCCTGCCTCCCACCCAGTCCTTGCGGAGGCTTCTGTGAGGGGCCTTGAAGACCAAAAGCTGTGGCAGGTGGGCAGAGAAGGTGCCACACTCAAGTGCTTGAGCGAAGGGCAGCCCCCTCCCTCCTACAACTGGACCCGGTAAGGGCCTGGGCCTCGTGGCCTCACAGGGGACCAAGGTGCTTCTCTCTAAGGCTGGCGTGTCCTCATTATGGGCTGGTATAACATATTCTGAGCCCCAGATAAATTGAGGTGCACATTCATACCAACACAAGAACACACATGGTTGTCAAATGCTCTTGGCTTGTACCCGGAATAAGCTAATAAAGACCTTGGCTTTTTTTTCTAACTTTTAAATGCTAAAGCACCTGAATATTAACATTGTATATATTTATGTAACTTCCTAGAATGGGCAAGACAAAACAATACCTGATTGGAATTGCTATTAAACCCACACTCCTGTAACCTGCCCCTACCTCTGCCAGTTCCTTCACGGAGGGCTTGGCCTTTTCCAGGGTCTGCTGGCCGGGGAATCGGGAGGGTCGGGCCCACATGTGGGGGAGCCCGTGATGGGCACATGGCCTTGTGCTTGTGGCTCTGCCCTGGTCGCAGTATGTAGCCCCAAGGGGGAGGCCCCGGTCCCTTTTTCCAAGTACATTGGGGCCCAGGCAGGAATGAAGTATCCCGTTGTGCAGACTCCATGCCCCATGTGCCTGGTACCCAGGGCTGGGTGATGCGAGGCCTGTGGGAGCTCATGGGATGGCATGTGTGGGGGGGGTTCCCGGGTCAGGCTGGGCGGCAGGGAGAAGGGGGCCTCTGCCCAGGCCTGCCTGGGGGAGGGAGGGGCACCGTGGGAACAGCCTGGGCTCGGGTGACGACAGGCGGGAAGGCGGTGCAGGGCCGTCTGGGCTTGTCAGTGGTGGCGGCCTCAGCCTGCCTGGCCGGCCAGCACCCATCAGCTTCCCTGTCCGTCCCCCAGGCTGGACGGGCCTCTGCCGAGCGGGATGCGTGTGGAAGGGGACACCCTGGGCTTCCCCCCGCTGGCCCCCGAGCACAGTGGCGTGTATGTCTGCCACGTCAGCAATGAACTATCCTCGAGGGACTCTCAGGTCACCGTGCAGGTTGTTGGTAAGCCCTGGGGTGGATACAGGGACTGGGGGCCACAGAAGCAAGACCCAGCCAGCTGGAGAGGGCGGGACCATGTGCCTGTGGGGTGGTTCTGGATGTGCTGCATGATGACAGTGGGTCGGGGGCACATTGGGACCTGAGCGTCCGGCTCAGATAGCGGCCTATCCCTAGCAGACCCAGAGGAGACCACAGGGAAGCAGGTGGACGTGGTGTCGGCCTCGGTGGTGGTGGTGGGCGTGATTGCAGCACTCCTCTTGTGCCTGCTGGTGGTGGTGGTCCTGCTGATGTCTTTGTACCACCGGCGCAAGGCCCAGCAGATGACCCAGAAATTGTGAGTCTTGGCCACTCCTGGGTAGGGGGAGCAAAGCTGGGAGCACAGAGGCAAGCAGCAGGTTGGCTGGGAGCAGGGAGGGGGAGGGACTGAGTGTGGACATCATGGAGTTTACAGACCAGCGGGTGGAGGCAGGCTTTTGGGAGGCAAGAAAGAACTTGGAGCTGGGACCACGGCTGGACGAGGATCCATAGGCCAGCATGGGTGTCTGCACATGCACGCTCGTGCACGGTCACACGCACTCTGCGGCCACGCAGTCACCCGCCAGGGGAAGCACAATCCATACATGGCCCCATGTCCCAGTGGTGGGCCTCACTGTGGGAGCCCCCACAACCCTCTGCTCCTGACCCACTGGTGTCTTTCCCAGCGAGGAGGAGCTGACCCTGACCAGGGAGAACTCCATCCGGAGGATGCATTCCCACCACGGGGACCCCCGGAACCAGGTATGTGCCCCCTGCTGACCAGGAGCACAGCCGTCTGGCCACTGACTCCTGGCGGGGGCTGGCCAGGGCACCTTTGGGGGATGCCGCTGCTGCTTTGCATCTCCTGGGCTCCTCAGGAAGCCACTGTGAGCACCGATCCCAGGCTGGGGCTGGGGAGCTGGAATGGACACGAGGACGTTTGTGTTCAGGAGAGAGGGACTGTGGGGCTGGGGACGGTGGTCCGGGAGGAGGTTGGTGGAGGACAGAGTGAAGAGGGAGCCCTGTCCTGACTCCTCCTCCATGTCCGGGCCCCGCAGCCGGAGGAGAGTGTAGGGCTGAGAGCCGAGGGCCACCCCGATAGTCTCAAGGACAACAGTAGCTGCTCTGTGATGGTGAGGCCCCCGGCCCCACCGGCTTCCCCACCACTCTCCTCAGGCCCCCCTCTTGCTCCTTGTGTGCTGGGTCCAAGGCCCCTCTGCTGATCCTCTCACCTTGGACTGGCTCAGGCTGCCAGCCCCATACCCCTGCTCTGCCTCTGTCGCTGTCTCTGTCCCCATGTCCCCAACCCAACACTTGCTCCCAGCTCCTTCTCTGGTCCCCTGTGCCTCCAAGACAATCATGACCCCTGACCCCTGCTTGTGCCTGACCTCCGATCCCACCTTGACCCTCTGGCCCCTTCGGGTCTGACTGCCCAGCTGTGGTCCCTGACACGCCTCCGCCTTCTGTCTGCAGAGCGAGGAGCCAGAGGGCCGCAGCTACTCCACGCTGACCACGGTGAGGGAGATAGAAACGCAGACCGAGCTGCTGTCCCCAGGCTCCGAACGGGCAGAGGAGGAGGAGGATGGCGATGAAGGCATCAAGCAGGCCATGAGCCACTTTGTGCAGGAGAACGGGACTCTGAGGGCCAAGCCCACGGGCAATGGCATCTACATCAATGGGCGGGGGCACCTGGTCTGACCCAGGCCCGCCTCCCCAAGCCCAGTCTCCTCTGCTGATGTAGGGGCTCTCCACTCCCTTGGGCCCCCACACCCCACGGACTGCTCAACCTTTCCCTCCAGCCCCTGCGTCTGATGCTGGGACGGCCCATTGGCTGAGTCCCCGCACTGTGCGTGCAGGTTGCTGAGTGAATGTGAGTGTGAGTGTCAGCTGGGGGTGTGCATGGAGGGGTAGCTGTGCCCGGGATGCGGTGTGGAGAATGCTGTGTGTGTGGCCATGTGACCTCTGCCTGCAAACGCAGGTGTTTGCTTCAGACCCCAGAGCAGTATTAGTGACGCGGAGGTTGGAGGCGAGAGGTGCAGACGGCAGGCATTTCCAGGTGTGCAGGCACAGCTGGAGCTGGAGCCTGGCCTCCTCAGTGGGGGAGCTGGGCTCCCACACTGGGCACCAGGGCCAGTGTGGAGCCACAGCCCGGGGTTTGCGGAGACTCCAACTGTTACAGAAGAAGCCCTCTGCCCGCTGGTGACCTCGGGGCCTGCTGCATGGACATACTCTCCTTAAGGACTAATGCTCTGAACCCTTTGAGAAGAAAAAGACTTAAACAGACTTTTGATCTATATGAAGTCACTTCCACTTCAACTGAGGCCAGTTTGTGCGGGAGCCCAGCACAGCCCGGACCCCGGGACTGACTTCCTGTGGGTCTGAGAGAGGCTCCTTCTCAGGCATCGGAGCCCCGGTGGCCTCTTGGGAGGGAACTTGGAGCTGGTGGGGTTGGAGGATGTCCACCTGGGTTGTGACTTCAGGGGCAGGGTCCGTCCTCAGTCCCCTGGGCTCCTGTTTCCTTAGCTGTGTCCACAGTGGCCTGTGCCCCCCGTGGGCAATTGTTGGGACTTGGTGCCAAGGGTTCCTGGTTTGGTTGTTGGGGGAAAGAGGGTGGGAGTCCAGGGTACAATACAGAGCTGCTGGGGGCAAGACTATCTCCATCCCCAGGGTCTTGGGGCCACCTCCTCAGGGCTTTTCTGGCAGTGTCTCTGGGTAGAGGCTGAGTTTAGATGGAGCCTGTTTCTACCTGGTCCTCCCAGACACATGCAGCCTGAATCCCTCAGCTGAGTGCCCAAACCCCGCCTGGCCTCATGCCTTCTGGGTCTCTGGAACAGAGGAGAGACTCCTTGCCCTGCCCCCCAGCCAGCCTGGGACCTTGGATCTGGCTTCCTCATATGTACATTCCATGTAAATATGTGCACATTTGTACATACAAAGTGATATTCTGTTTTTAAATAAACAGATAGAAAACTCCTTTTCTGTCTGGCACCTTCCTTGCCCCCGGAGCCATGTAAGCCTCAGACCCTGTCATCCATCTCAGCGCCGCTGTCCAGCTATGGTCCCAGGGAGGGAGGAGTTAGGTGCCTGTGCCCAGGAGGGGACGGGAGAGGAACGACATCCACAAGACAGATGGATGGCCACCTGTGAGTTTCTGGGGGGACCTGTGTGCTCTGGAGAGGCAGACAAAGAAACCAACCCCCAAAGGAGTTCCCCAGAGTGCCCGAGTTGGAAGGACTTAGGGAGACCAAGGCTCAGGGATGTCCCCATGGGGCCTGGCCTGAGCGTCCCCCATCCTGTGTGTGCTCGGCACAGCTCTGTGTGGCCTTACTCCCAGGTCAGCCTCAGGTCTCCACCCGGGACCCCAGAATTTTGATCACCAAGGGTGTGTCACCTGCTCAGGCGCCAGCACCTGCCCAAGGCTCTGACATCAGCGGCCCCAGCCAATGAGTGAACCTGATGTGGGTGAGGATGTGAATGTCAGCTGCCTCCCCCACCCGGCCCTGTGGTTGCAAAGATGCTCTAACAGGAAGCGGGTTTGGGGCGCTGCACAGCTTCCTGCCCCAGGCCCAAGCAGGCGAGAGGGGCGAGTGCCAGGTCGGCCACGAGACCCAGCTTCGTGCCAGGGTTCTGGTACTTCCTCTTCCACGGCCACTTCCGCGTGGCCGGCGGGAGCCCCAGAGGCAGGGGCTGTTGCCTGTTGCCCAGGCCACCCTCCACCCCCAGTTTGGAGCCCTGCCCCCTGGGGCCGGGCCAAGCCCAGAAGCCAGCTTGGGATTTCATGGGGGATTGCTAGGCCAAAGGTCCTGGGGGACGGAGGTGGCTGGGCCAGAGGCCTGGGGCTCCAGCCATGAAGTCTCGGCAGAAGGGAAAGAAGAAGGGCAGCTCGAAGGAGCGGGTGTTCGGCTGTGACCTGCAGGAGCACCTGCAGCACTCAGGCCAGGAGGGTAAGGAGGCTGCTCTGAGCGGCTGGGCCGGCGGGGGTTCTGAGGTGCCCATGAGGACAAGTGACTGGGGGCAGACGAGCAGGCGAGGTAGGAATCTGCTTCATGAGAAGGGAGGCAGCTCCATATGACACCTGGGGACAGGAGAGGGAGGCTGTAGGGGAGACAGCAGGCCCTTGGGTCTAAATGAAAGGGGACAGGACGAGGGCCCCCTTGAGTCTGAGGCAGCCCCAGGGTTCTGCAGGTGGAGGACAGTGCAGGCCTGAAGTGCGTGCCCTGGTCCCCTTGCAGCCTTGCTGGGCTGCAGGTGAGGATTCAGGGTGGGGACACCCTTCCCGTCGTCTGGGATTCCCCTGCTCTCCTTGTGCAAAGGGAAACCAGTTCAAAGCGGAGGGCCAGAGAGAAGCTGTTGCAGTGGTGGGGGATGCCAGGGAGGTGCCCCCCACCAGTAGGAGGCAGGGTGGGGGGCGCAATGGAGGCTGGTGGAACCTGGGTGGCCTGGGAGGGGGCTTGGGCAGGAGCAGGGCCAGGAATGGACATCGCAGCTCCAGGCTGGCCTTGCTCTGTGCTGGGTGGGGAGCAGCCACTCGGCGCATTTCTCAATCTGCCCTGAAAGTGAACGCAGGTGTCCTGGCCGCCCAGCCCAGCTTGTTTTTGGCATGTCCAGCTCCTCCCAGAGAAGGGCCCATTCTTCATTCTTCAGTCTTTCCCCCACCCCACCCCCACCCAATCTGTCATTTCCTCTTTGTCCTCCCCTCGCTCTGAGCTGTGGCCCCTGCAGTGGAGACAGGGGACGTGGTTCCTGCTCATTTCCTGCTCAGGGCCCCGCCCCGCATCCCCAGATACCTTCTTCCCCTTTTCTCCTCCCCTAGGGGCCCCCATCCCCACTGGCCTTGGCGAAGGGAAAGCCCAGGCTCCGAGGAAGAGTGTGGAACAGTGAAGTGGCCTCTCTGGGCCTTGCTCTTCTCCGTGGGCCAAGCCCAGCTGCCCGTAAAAGGAGACCCCTTTACGAGGGAGGGATTCCTCCAGGGGGCAGAAGCTGTAGGGCAAGGGCACAAGAGTGAATGGGGCTGGCACTCCCCCCAACTCATTCTCTGCAAACCTAGTGCCGCCTCTCCCTCCCGGCACCACCCTTCCCTGTGGCCCCCCACCACCACATCCAGCACAGACCCCGTCCCATGGCCCTCTGTCTGCCTGCCAGCAGGCGAGGGGCCTGCTCTCTGGAAGGATAGACACCTGGTTGCTGTGTCCTTATCTCAGCGCATCCCCGGGGCTGAGAGATGCAGCCCACCTCTCAGCAGAGCCTCACCTGAGCCCAGGGGGGAGCGATCTTGGGCACCAGGGCAGCAGTGCCAGCCACCCTTTGCCCAGCTCTCCTGGCACAGACAGATGGCTTCTCCCTAACCCAAGGCCCAGCAGACACGAAAGCCCTGGCCAGTGAAGACCTGCGTGTCAGGTTAATTTATCCTCGGGGACGATCTTGGTTCCTCTGTAGATACACCCATCTCAACACCGTCTCCCAGCTCTTTGCCCCAAGCAGGTCCTGATCTCTATCTCTTTCAACACCTTGTTGAGGTTGCTGATTCTCCAGGCCCTGGCTGTGACTCGCCCCCACACCCCTCTGACTCTGCCTCCCCTACCCTGTCTCTAACTTGTAGCTCTGACCCCATCTCTCTGACCCTGTTCTCTCTTCCCCCATCTCCTTGACCCCATTTCCTCTGTGGCTCTGACCCCCCAGGCCCCCAAAGGTGTTCTCCAAGGGCCTTCTCTAGAGGTTTGAAACCAACAGAGGACAGGGCGGGGAAGGCCTGGCTGCTGGGTTGCAGTTCATGTGGAAAGGACCTGGGGTTTAGGTGGCAGCAGCCTGTGTATGAGTCATGAGGCGGCCAAAACTGGGTGTAGCCTCATGCCCCTGAGAGCAGAGCCTCTGTTCTGATGAGAAGCTACACATCATCAGCTTGCAGTGCTGGGCACCTGAGCTCAGGGACCCTCACTGGGGGCACAGGTCCTGGGGGAGGGAGGGCAACCCAGGGCCAGGAAGGAGTGGAGGTAGGAGAGGGGACTGGGCTGCGAAGGTTAAGGAAGCTGTCACTCTCAAGGTGACTGGTGTGCCAGCCCACACTTTCACAGCCTCAGGGTGAAGGGTTCCTTAACTTCTGCAACCTTTCTTGAGTCCTAGCTCTGGGCTGCAGGAGGGCAGAGGGCATGGACAGCAGGTCCTACAAGAAGGGTTTTCAGTCATAGAGGATGGATTTATCATTTCCTTCTTTCTGTATTTTGGTCTCACTGAATTCCACAAAGACCTTGGAATGGATGACTTCCCAAACCCAAAACTTTAGAAAAAGAGTAAAGGACAAAGGAACTAGGCTGATGGGAAAACGAGAGGAAGGTTAAGATCGGTGCCCAGAAAGGTGAATCAGATTCTCTGTGGCTGGTGGAGGCAGCTCGGAGCTTCCTGGCAACCAAGGTGGAGGGAAGTGCCATCAGCTGTGAGATTCCTAAGGCCCTCAGGAGAAGATAGCCAGGTGGCTTAGGAGAGACACAGCGTTTTCTGACTCGGGTACATGAGCTTGAGTGGGTAAAACATGAGCTTGATGTTTATCTTTGGCAATACTCTGTATTGTCTCCAAGAGATTCCACCAGTTCTCATGATTGATTGCTAATTAACTGAATCATTCAATAAACATTTACTGCATACCATGTTTCAACACTGGGCTGGATGCTGGGGAGGATGTTACATTGCATCCAAAGTCGTAGACAGAAAAGAAACAAATCATAACAAAGAGGATAAGTACTGTGACACAGGGGTAAAGAAAGGAGTATGGAGCTTCACAATAAGTAAGGGCTCAGAACTGGGGGGCGGTGTTTGAGGTGAGTTTTGAGGAGCGCACAGGCGTTCCCCAGACGGAGTCAGAGGGGAGGATGCTTCCAACCCGGAAGCGACATGAGTGAGTGTCAAGGGAAGGACGTGGTACCACCTTGTTCTCGGAGCAGCAAAGGGCTGGATAGCAGGGTCTGTCGGGGAACTGCCTGGCGCTGAGGCTGGAGCGGCAACTGAGACCTGATTTGTGAAGGGTCTTGCCTTCCCTGCTGGGAAGTGGATGTTTTATTCCGATATTATATTTGAGGTAAGCAATGATGATTGGGGTGGAGCAGGATGTTTGTATCGTGAACGATTTAAAACAGGGAATTGTGGAGCTGGGATTCAACACACGAGTTTCCCATGCATGAGACTCCATGTCAGATTGTAAGAGAACACTGAGACGGGTCACACTTAGATCCTGTCCCTAAGGAGCTTACAGTCTAGGTTTAAACAGAGGAGGGGCCGGGGCTGGGAGACATCACCCAGCTTTTTGAGCTTCTGGATTTGCATCCTGGTCCTGGCTGGGTGGTCCGGGGCACTCGTTAGTCCTCAGTCCTCGGTTTTTCTCCCTGCCAGACAGGGATGAGGATACATGGTGCTCAGTGGGCCCTTAAGTGCTTCTCTCCTGAGCTGAGCTGGCTGAAGGTCTGTCACTATTTTGTGTACCTTTCAGTGACAGAACTAAAATCCACACATGGCCTTACCAGAGGGTGTGCTTCGAACCATCCCCACCGTCCCTGCCGAGTTTCGGTTGGGACTCAGGGTAAAGACTGGTCTCGGAAGTGCATGGACATAACACTTCCAACCGGGTTGTTGCCCCATTTAAAAGTCCCAGGGAAGCAAGTAGTTTCCACGAAGGCAGAACTTTCTAACAGAAGTGGGCAGTCTGGAGAAGCAAAGAGATCCCCCGCCCGGGATGGGGGGGACGCTGGGGCTGTAGACCTGGTGGGCAGAGCGATTGTGGGGGGGGGGTCGGTGGGTTGGAGCTGACGCCCCATGAGAATCTTTTGGATAAGCTGCATCCCATGGGCACTGACCTCCCCAAGCCCCCTCGCCGGTGCTCCCACTTCTCAGATCCCAGGCAGCTCTGACATCTCTGTGTCTGCCCCTCTGCCCCCAGTGCCCCAGGTGCTCAGGAGCTGTGCAGAGTTTGTGGAAGAGTATGGAGTGGTGGATGGGATCTACCGCCTCTCAGGAGTCTCCTCCAACATCCAGAGGCTCCGGTGAGTTGGGCAGTTTCAGGAGGGCCTGGTGGCTAGGAGGCCAGGGAGTCAGAGGGTGAGGGGAGGTGGGGAGAAGGAAACACAGTGCCTGGTACTGTCTAAAGGAGGCACTCTGGAGTCTGCTCAGGAGAAGCTGAGACCATGTGCTGCCGCCCCCAGGCTGGTGTGCACACACAGACACACATATGCACACATACCCCCCCACTCCCACACACACACACAGCTTTTTAAAAAGAATTAGATGTAATTCTTATACCGTAAAATTCACCATTTAAACATGTACGTTTCAGCCCTGGCTGGGTGGCTCAGTTAGATAGAATGTTGTCCCCACACCAAAAGTTTGTGGCTTCGATCCCTGGTTGGGGCAAGCAGGGGAGGCCACTGATAGATGTTTCTCTCTCTTTCTTCCTCTCTCTCTCAAACCAAAGAGCATGTCCTTGGGTGAGGGTCAGGAGAAAAAAATGCACATTTTAACGGTTTTGAGTATATTCACAGGTTGTGCAACCACCACTGCTAACTCCAGAATGTTTCACCTCCCCCAGAAGCAACCCCACACCCACAGCTGTTGCTCCACACCCCCTCCCCTAGCTCCTGGCCACCCCTTGTCCACTTCTGTCTGGACGGATTTTCCCCTTCTGCTCATTTCACACGCAGATCATGTCGTAACCCTGTGTGTCTGGCCTTTTTACTTGGTATGTTTTCTAGGTCCACGTGTGTTGTTGCATGTACCAATACTTCATTCCTTCTTCAGGTGGCCTCTGCCTGTTGGCTGCTGTGAACGATGGTGCCATGAACTGCCTGTGTATGTGTGTTTGTGCTGATGTGTGTCCTCAGCTGTCTAGAGTGTGTGCAGAGGAGTTAGGTTGCTGGTCACAGGGTGACTCTCTGTTGAACTTTTAAAGGAACAGCAGTTGTGTGGTTTTACATCCCCACCTATAAGGGCTCCAGTTTCTCTACGCCCCCTGCCAACACTTGTTACTCTGTGTCTTTTTCATTGTAGCCTCCCTAGTGAGTGTGCAGTGACACTTCATCAGTACTTGCGATTCTCTAAAGGGCCAATGTTGTGGAACATCTTTTTGTTTACCGCATTGAGCATTTGTACATCTTCTTTGGAGAAATGTCTGTTACAGTCCCTCATCTGTTTTTAAATTGGGTTGTTTACCTCTTTGGAATTGTGACAGTCCTTTATATTCTGGATATTAGACACTTATCGAATCTGATTTGCAAGCTCTTTTTCCCATTCTGTGGGTTCTCTTCGCTTTCTCAATAGTGCCCTTTGACACACAAAAGTTTATAATTTTGACATTCCTGTTGTTTCTTTGGTTGCCTGTGCTCTTGGGGTCAAATCCAACATCATAAAGATCTAGACTTGCGTTTCCTTCTCAGGCAGGGGTGTCACACTCCCTGGGGCCACATCAGCCTCGCAGTTGCCTTCAAAAGGCCTAATGTAATTTTAGGACTGTGTAAATGTTACTACTCCTTAACAGTTAAGAAGTTGAAATTACATTTGGCTCTTTGAAGGCCACCATGAGGCTGCTGTGGCCCCCAGTGACAATGAGTCTGACACCCCTGCTCTAAGGTCACACTCTCCCAACCGTCTGTGCACCCAGAAATGCACTCAGGCTCAGCCCCCACTTCTACCGACCCCCACCCACACCTGCGTTGACACTCCTGCCCCCAACGTGGATCCCTGCCTTTGCACCAACCCACTCACCCCCCTCACACCTGCCCTGTGCTGCATCCCTGTGCACAGCCTGATGTCCTCCTTCTAAGCCCCACACACGCTGGCCTTCAGGCCTGCCTGGAGCACCTCCCTGCAGCTCCCTCACTTCTCCTGACACCCTGCACTCCTGACCACTCTGCACCTCCCCAGGCAGGAGTTCGAGACAGAGCGGAAGCCAGACCTGCGGCGAGACGTTTATCTGCAGGACATCCACTGTGTGTCCTCCCTGTGCAAGGCCTACTTCAGAGAGCTGCCAGACCCCCTGCTCACGTACCGGCTCTATGACAAGTTTGCTGTGAGTTGAGAGGCCTGAGGGGCAGCTGCTCTGGTTTCGCTGATTGACACAGTAGCACCAGGAGGCCCTGAATGGCAGGGGCATGCCACCTGCCCACACTGGCCACGCTGGGCGGGCGAGGCCTCCCCAGACCCCTTGGAACAACTCCACTGCCCTGGGCACCCGTGGCGGGGGGTAGGGTGTGGACATGCTCGGTGCCAGAGTGTTACCGGCAGAGGACTCCAAGGCAGAGAGTGACCAGGAGTGAGTTGTCTGAGGTCATAAAGCCATTCAGTGGCACAGCCAGGGTTCGGCTGCAGGTCTGTGGGCCCCAGACTCGGGGCTCTCCCTGCTGCTATCCGTGTGCATCCTTAGCTCTGGGTCGAGGATGGTGCAGGGCAGCACAGTTGTGTCTGAGGGTTTGCCTCAGAGCTCTGGGGAGGACTCAGGGTAGGCTGGGTCACTGACTCCTGCTTCTTGAACCATCCCCGTCACCCTAATCAGGAAGCTGTGGCTGTGCAACTGGAGCCCGAACGCTTGGTCAAGATCCTAGAGGTGCTTCGAGAACTCCCTGTCCCAAACTACAGGTGTGTGGGGCGCCTCCCCACCCCACCCCTGTCCTGGTTCCCCCACACTGCCCTGGTTCCCTCCACCTGGGGCCTTGATGTGTCCTTTCCCTCCTAGCACCCAGGCCCCAGCCTTACTCCTGCCTTATGACCCCTGTGTGACCCTGACCCCTGTGCCCTTCTCTGCAGGACCCTGGAGTTCCTCATGCGCCACCTGGTGCACATGGCCTCACTCAGCGCCCAGACCAACATGCATGCCCGCAACCTGGCCATCGTGTGGGCCCCCAACCTGCTGAGGTGGGCGCGTGAGTGAGTGACATGTGGGGGTCCTGGCAGAACCTAGCCCCCAGCAGGTGGCTGCAGGATGAAGTGGCTGGGTGGGTGCATTGGAGAGGGGGCTGAGGGTCTCAAGGAGCCCAGTGACACACAGGAAGTTTCAGGATTATACCCAGTGGCACAGGGCTCACACCTTTGATGCTACCTCTGAGCTTGAGTAAAGTCCCTAAGGGTTAGGGTTAGGGTCACCCTGTGTCACTGAGCTCAGGGACTGGAACAGGATGGGTCCTGGTGAAGTATTTGTTGAGCAAATGCTTTGTGGTCTATTGGAGAACTGGCCTGTGGCTCACACTTTGTGGTGCAAGGCAGGCTATGAGAAGTCCTGGCATGCACTATAAACAGGCCCCTGGAGTGCAAAGGAAGTAGAGATGGATTCTGAGGAGAGTGTCCAAGAAGGCTTCCTGGAGGAAGTGACATTGGAGACATGAACCACATATATAGTTTAAGAGGTGGGGGCGGCTAAGGGCACAGTGAGGTAAGGGTGTAAGGTACTTTCAGGGAGAGTGTGGATAAGGACGCATGGGGGGACTGGGCAACGATGACTCTGTGTCCTCACAGGTCTAAGGACATAGAGGCCTCTGGCTTCAACGGCACAGCGGCCTTCATGGAGGTGCGTGTACAGTCCATCGTGGTCGAGTTCATCCTCACGCATGTGAACCAGCTCTTCGGGGGCACTGCCCTCTCTGGTGCGTGTCCTCCCTGCCACCACCTGTCTGAGGGGTGGCATCAGTGTTAGGGCCTCCCCCACTACCAGTTCGGGCTCCCCGCCCTGCAGATGAGAAAGCCTGCGCAGGCCTCTTCCACCTGCTCACAGTGCAGGGCCCGGCTGGATCTTCAATCACCATCCTGGCTCTCGACACCAGCAATGGCTCGTTGTCACCCCAGCCCACCAGGCCAGTCCTGGAACCCTTGGCACTCTTGGCCCCTAGGGACTCACCCACTCCTGAGGAGCTAGACCAGGGTCCCCCACTCCCCATACGTCCCCAGATGGTGAGTGGTTAGGTGCGAGGAGGAGCTGGGGGCCGATGCCCTGTCTTTTCTCTGTTCTTGGCTGGTGAGTCCTCTTCTCTTCCTAGGCAGTGACCTGGAGAGTGGCGGATGGCGATCCCTTCCAGGGCTCCGGTCATCAAGCAGCCCCGAGGACCTCATGCCCAGGTCGCTGCCCTACCACCTGCCTAGTGTCCTGCAGGCTGGCGATGGACCCCCCCAGATTCGGCCCTATCACACTATCATTGAGATCGCAGAGCACAAGTAAGGCTTCCCTCCTGGGCACCTCTGTCACCCCTCCTGCCCCCCGCACTGGCCTCCAGGCCCAACCCCACTGATTTTTCCACTGCCTCCAGGAGGAAAGGGTCTCTGAAAGTCAGGAAATGGAGATCCATCTTCAACCTGGGTCGCTCTGGCCATGAAACCAAGCGCAAACTCCCACGGGGAGCTGAGGACAGAGGTAAGTGTGGAGCAATGGGCAGGAACTCTGTTGTGGATGTGCCAGGCCCTGGACCCACACACCCACTTGTCTTGCAGAGGACAAATCGGATAAGGGGACCCTTCGGCCAGCCAAGAGCATGGACTCACTGAGTGCATCGGCAGGGGCCAGCGACGGTGAGCACAGGCGTGCACCCCCAAGTGTGCTATGGTGTTCATAGCGCGGGCCTGTGAGCATCTTGTGAGTGTGTCTGTAGGGGAATGACTGTTGTGAGCCAGACCCCTGCCTGCGCATTTGTGTGTGTGTACTCGGAGCCAAGTGCACCCACTAATTTCAAAATATGTGACGTATTTTGTCTATTGCATACCAGCCATAGTGCTGGATGCCAGGTTACAGGGTGTTTGTCATCTGCTCTGTGGGTGTGCTCACATGAGTACATGCAGGAACACAGTGGTGTGTGTTTCATGGGGTGACAGCCAGTTATGGCATCTGCAGGGAAGGAGGGGGCTCTTGGGTGTGTGTAGGAGGGCTGACCCACATGTGACCTGAGGGCTGGGGAAGGTTTGCTGTGTGGCCAAGGGAATCTGGGCGTGGTCCCATGCAGGCCATTCTGATTGTCAGGCTCCAGGAAGCAGGGAGCATTCTGTCCTGTTCCAGAGCACCCTGAATGGTCCAGGTCCCTTACAGCAGGGGCCACTGCCTGCCTCTCTCTCCTCCACAGAGCCAGAGGGGTTGCTGGCACCCAGCAGCTCCCAGCCCAGCCCACTGATGCCTGAGAGATTGGAGAACGATTCTGCGGAGGGAGCAGAGGGTGAAGTGGAGCCTGAGGCAGAGGTCCTGGGCAGCACGAACTCTGAGCCAGGAACACCGCGAGCAGGGCGGCCAGCCACCCGTGCTGTGGGTGGCAGCCGTGCAGAGCGCTGCGCTGGCGTCCACATCTCAGACCCATACAACGTCAACCTCCCACTACACATCACCTCCATCCTCAACGTGCCCCCGAACATCATCTCTAATGTGTCCTTGGCCAGGCTCACCCGTGGCCTGGAGTGCCCCGCCCTACAGCCCCGGCCAAGCCCTGCCTCCGGCCCTGGCCCCCCAGGTGAGAACCCAGGGACTGCCCAGGACTGGGAGTGGTGACTGAGGAATAGGCTGAAGCTCTGGTAGGGGGAGGGAAGAGGCCTCAGCCCTTGGCTTTGGGTGGTTCCCTTTAGCTGCCATCCCTGGCTCAAGGCTGAAGGAATCTAGTAACATAATGCACTTGTGTAAATACATGCAGGGGGCTCTTGTACACACATGGACAGGGTCCTGTCAGACACACGTGGCAGGGATTACCACGCACAAGGTGAACACACACCCACTGGTGGTAGTAACGGCAGTCAGATCAGCCACACGAGCTGGCACTCATTGAAGGCTTATTATGTGCCGAGTACTGTGTTAAGGACTTTGCAGGTGTTAGCTTTTTTTGTTTTCTCATGGGCTATGACAGAGGTGTTGTTGTCATCCTTGTGTCACAGCAGTCGAACCGGAGCCTTGGTTAAGCCACGTGTCATTGATTTAGGTAGGCAGTGGCAGAGCTGGGAGCTGAGCACTGTTCTCACTCTGTTCCTGAAGCGTCTCGGATAAGAAGTACGGGCAGCTCAGTGTAGGGGGTGAGGGCGTGGCCATGGAGCAGCTGGGGGATCAAACTTCGTCTGTGCCCCTTGTCCTGTGACCTTAGACAAACTGCTTACTCTCTGGCAGCCTCAGTTTCCTCACATGTAAAATGGAGGCAAATGTCCTTCCTATAGCATAGGGTGCTTTTGTGGGGAAATAGATAATGCATTTTAAAACGTACAGCATGGTGCCTGGCACCTGGTAGGAACGGGACAAAGGCAGCTGTAAGCCAACAGTTCAGAGTATTGGTCTGAAGAGACCAGCCAAGTAGGGGGCCAAGCTGGGTATGTTGGGCCCCTAGGGCAGCAATGCCAGGAAGACCCATGTGGGAAAAGGGTCAGGGCTGACCCTGACCTTCATATTCCTGGGACTACCCTTCTTCCAACAGATGAGAAGTTGGAGGCAAGTCCAGCCCTGGGTGCCCTGGCCGACTCAGGCCCAGCAGCCCTGGCCCCAGCCCCGGCCCTGGAGGACTGCCTGTCCCAGGAGGTGCAGGACTCCTTCTCCTTCCTAGAGGACTCAAGCGGGTCGGAGCCTGAGTGGGTGGGAATGGAGGCTGGGGATGTGGCCAAGGCTGGAGCCACAGGAGCAGCCTTCTCCCCTGGGGATGACGACCCTGGGATCGGCTACCTGGAGGAGCTGCTAGGAGTTGGGCCTCAGGTGAGGGGGAGCCATGCTGGGATGAGGGGAGGCAAAGAATCCAGAGGGGAGACAGGGACCCTGGTTCTGAACCACACACCATGCCCGCAGGTGGAGGAATTCTCCGTGGAGCCGCCCCTGGATGAGCTGTCTCTGGATGATGCCCAGTTTGTCCTGGCTCCCAGCTGCTGCTCCCCAGACTTGGCAGGCCCTGGGCCTGCAGCAGAGGAGGAGAGCGGGGAGGAAGTCTTCCTGAGTGCCTACGATGACCTCAGTCCCCTTCTGGGGCCTGAACCGCAGGCCTGGGAGAGCCTGGGCAGTCTGGAGGAAGAGGCAGCTGGGTGTGGAAGACAGGAGGCTCCAGGGCAAGCTGAGAGGGGGCAGCCATGCTGGGAAGTTGGGGAGGACAAGGAGGCTGAGGCTAGCAGCAGGTGGGACACCAGGGAGGAGGCTGAGGGGAGTCCAGAGGGCAAGGTGGAGGCTGGAGAGGCAAGTGAGGAAGGAGGGGATGCTGGGGGAAGCCAAGAGATGATGGTCAATTTGCAAGAAGGGCGTGGGGAAGAGACAGAAGCCAAGGACGAGGAACCCAAAGGTCCGAAGGAGAATGATCATATGGAGGAAGCAAAGGGTGTGGAGAAAACCGGAGAGCAGGATGAGGAGGAGGAGGAAAGAGCGACTGAGAGACAGGAGGAGGCTGAGGAAGGAGAGGAAGCTGGGGTGGAAGCTGGCAGGGACCCCCAGCCGAGGGCCCAGGAAAAGCAAGCTGCTGAGGAGAGCTGGGAGGTGGTGCACACACAAGAGGCTGAGGGAGGCAGAGAGGGTGAGGGGGAAGTCCAAGGGCAGGGGGAGAACAGAGACCTAGAGGCAAGAGAAGACCAAGGAGATGGTGAAGACAGAAGCGCAGAAGCAGCAGCTGAAGGAGGAGCGGGGGAGGTCAGCAAAGAGCGAGAGAGTGGGGATGGAGAGGCAGAGCGAGAGCAGAGGGCTGGAGGGGACCGTTTAGAAGGGGGCTTTCTCCTAGAAGGGTCATATGTAGTGTCCTTGGAGGTTGACAGTGCCAAAGAGGGCAATGACCAGTCCTCTGAGACGGAACAGGCAGCCCCACAGCCACCCCGGCCGGAGGAGATGGAGCCCGAGGGGCAGCCCAGTCCAGAGGGCTGCAGTCTGTGCCCCTGTCCCCTTAGCTCAGCTGGCAGTGTGGGCATGCGCCTGGCTTCCACCCTGGTTCAGGTCCAACAGGTCCGCTCTGTTCCGGTGGTGCCCCCTAAGCCACAGTTTGCCAAGATGCCTGGTGCAATGTGTAGCAAGATCCACGTGGCGCCTGCAAACCCATGCCCGAGACCTGGCCGGCTAGATGGGACTCCTGGGGAGAGGGTTTGGGGGTCCCGAGCCTCCCGCTCCTCCTGGCGGAATGGGGGCAGCCTTTCCTTTGATGCTGCTGTGGCCCTGGCCCGGGACCGCCAGAGAACTGAGGCTCAGGGAGTTCGGAGGACACAGACCTGTACTGGGGGTGAGGACTACAGCCTCATCCCCAGAACCTCTCCCTGTAGCGGGATCCCTGCCCATTCCCCTCGGCCCCTCAGCTTCCTGGAGCTCCCTCCTGAAGGCACAGAAAGGTCTGAACCCCGGAGCCGATTTAGTCTGCCCCCCAGAGAACCCCAGGCCCTTCACCCCCTTGTGCCCCCACAGCGCCGAACATATGCATTTGAAACACAGGCTAACCCTGGGAAGAGTGAGGGACTATGACCAGGGCCAGAGCGCTGGGCCAACAGGGCACAGCGTGGTCTTCGATCTCTGGAGTCCCTGACAGCAGTATCTTCTGCAGCCTGAGCAGAGGCAGCGCCAGACTCTGTGGGCTTTGGCCCTCCAGCTTCTCTCTGACTGTGGGAGGCACCGTCCCGGCTGGCTTTCCGGAACTTGTGTCAGACACAAAGCACTCATCCCTCAGGAGATTCCCAAGAAAGCCACCAAGCGCCTGTTCCTAGGGAGTGAGGTCATGGGCCAAAGGGAACAAAGAGTAGGCAGAAAACAGAGAGGTTTCTCAAAGGGAAGAATGAAGGGGAACTCCAGGCAAGCGTCTGCCCTCCTGAGGCTGTGAACTTCTCTTCAGGGAAGCCCCGGGGTGGAGGCGGGGAGGACAGGCCAGGTCAGAGCCTATGGTCCTCAAGGTCCTTGGTCCTCACTGTTGTGGAACCTGGTTTAGCTCCTGGCCCCGAGCTCCGCACGAGGAGCCACAGGTCCGCGAAGCTCTTTGGAGAACTCAGTGCTTGTTGGAGGGACTGGCTCCCTTTCCAGCTCCCCCACCTTCCACCTCCCGTGGCCTTCAGGGGTCTTCCACAGATCCCTTTCGCCCCTTTTTTCCTTTGGAATAGCTTCCTCCTGTTTCAGGGATAGGGAATGGCACCACTCAGGGCCTGGAACGGCTTCTCTAGACAGGCTGGGGCCATAGGTCCCATCCAGTGAGGGCCTGTGTCTCAGAATAAAAGTTGTATTTTTACACGTAAATAGTGTGGAGTTTCATTATTCTTATTCAAGTCTTGGGTGACAGGCATCACCATTTCAGGTGTGGCCCATCCTTGTCTTTTTTCTTGTTTCGGGGCTCGCTAGGTGGTTGTCATGGAGACCTGCAGCTAGAAACTAGAGCTGGGTTCACGCTGGTCAGGAAACTGAGAAGAGAAACTTGCATTTACGTAATGTTCCCTGTGTACCAGCAGAGGCTCTGTTTCCCATGTGCCCTTTCCTTCGTCCCCTATCAATTCTGTGTATCAGGTTGGTAATGGTCTCAGCGTTCTGCGGTTGACCAAACCAAGGTTCATTAGGTCCCGAGGCTCGCGACATCTCCGAGGTAATGAGTGGCAAAGGCTCAGAGACCTGTGACACCCCACACCTGCGATTCACGCGGACTGTGAAGAGCGGGCGTCGAGATCCCGCTGCAGAAACGGCCCCACAGGCTGGAAGCCTTGGAGGTCTTTGGACGAGTGACTGCGGACGCTATTACAAAGGCGTGTACCCACACCCAAGTGTGCCAAGGCACCCTAACCTCCAGCCGGAAACACTACAAATAGGTGTCCCGATTCCAGATATCCTCCTGCCAGCCCTTGTTAAAGATGGCGCCGCCGGCTGACGGGCCTCCCTTTCCAGGAACTAAATAAAAAGGCCCTGTCCAGCAGGAAGATGGAAGCACAAGTTAGTCGTATTTGTCTCATTCTTGCCGAAAGCCCCTAGCCCTTCAGCGTCATCTTCTCGGACCCCGGGAAGTCGTTCCCTTCCGCCCTCATCAAGATGGAGCCGACGGAAGTAGGAAGGCTCAGGTCCTGGGCAGGTGGAGGGCAGAGAGGGCCACTTCCGCCCCTCACCAACATGGCCGCGGGCTGTGAGCGCGCATGCGCAGCTGTTCATGGAGCTGGCCGAATTCAGCGAGCAGCGCTGTCCGGGAGAGTCGGTGGCTGAGGCGACGGAGGCCGGTGAGTGCAGCACAGGACGGGAGCTGGAGACGGGGTACGCCGGCAAAGAAGGGCAGTCTCGACTGTCTTTCCGACTCTCAAGCCAGGGAAATCCCCGGGGGAAGCCTTTGTTTTGAGGGAGGGGCCGCGCCTGCCTCTAACTGCGGCCCGCGCGTCCCGCCTCCTGCGCCGGGTGGAGCGCGGCGCCCTGTGTGTCCGCCGGGTCTTCGGGCCGGGCCGGACGCCTGCTGGGGCCTGCTGGCGGCGCGCTCCCAGCGAGGATGGCGCTGGGTCCCTCTGCGCTCCATCGTTTCCCCTTTGTGTCTGCGCCGGGAACGACCCTGCTGGGCCCTCCTCGGCGAGCGTGCGCGCCGCCGCGTCCGGCCCGGTCCCCGCGTCGCGTACCCCGCGCTCACGGGAAATGCTTCCGGACGCGCAGCTGAGACCTGGACGACCCGCGGCTGGGGCCTCGGAGGCCGTCCCTGGCTGACAGCTGTTGACTGTGGAGACGCCCCGAGCCCTGCCGGCCCCACCGCCCCTCCCGCGTCCGCTGGGCACCTGGGGCACTGCCCGCGCAGGCTCGGGGACGGACCGGTGGGTGGTCTGGGCCGCCAGCGCCGCTTCCTCTTAGGGACCGCGCGCCTCCTCCTCTCGACGGTTTCGCTTTCAGTTCCCTTTTTTTTCTGGTGAGCGTTTTCCCTGGACCCGGGCTTTCGAAAGCTCATCCACTGAAGATTTTCCTTGGATAGGAGAGGTTTGGGGGACCTTCTGGGTAGAGAATGTATCAAAAAGTTACTCCTGTCGCATCGGGATTATTTTATTGCTTTGCTCCGTGTAGCGGTTTCTTTCTGAAGGCATCTGTCCGCTCAGCGCGTCGTTTTTCCTGTCCCCTGGCTGGGGGTCAGCGTCCTCCTGCCGGCACCTTGTGGGTGGGCTCCTTCTTCTTTGTCTTCTTCAGAACCCTGGGCCCGGAGTCTTTTCCCTTCTTGCTGCGGCTCAGTGGATTTGGAGTTGTCATGGCAACATGTTAGCCACTGTGTTGTTCTAGGCTTGGTGAATAAGATACGGGGGCTTGAGGATGATACACTTGGCCTTTTGGGCCTCTAGCAAATGACATAAGTCTGGACACCGCAAAACAACAGCCCTGTGACTGTCACGGGACCCAACGGCCATGTATGGTATTTCGGGTTCAGGAGGGTTTTGCAGTGGCCGTGGGTTTCAGGCTTCTCCTTCCGGGATTCAAGAACAGAAGTTGGTTGGTGTTCGGGGTGTGGCTGAGAAGCTGCAAGAGGGGCCCTGTGGTGTTTGAAGGTGGCGTTGCAAATGTCCCGTGTCAGCTCCAGTGTGCTTGTCCCCCTCCACCAGGAGGGGCGCCAGGGGGGTGGGGGGCACTGCCTGCGGCCCATCTCAGCATCACCCCTGTGGTGGTGGGTTTGTTCCTGGCTGTGTCTCAGAGAGCCTGTGTGCTGACACAGTGGCACCCAGTGTCCAGCAGTCACTGCAGACCCCTCATTTCTGCCAGGACGAAGCGCTCAGGCCTGTGAGGCGGGGAACACGAAGACTGCGCGGCAGGGCCTGCCCTTTGGATGCACCGTCTCACAGAGAGATGAAGGGGTGAGTGTGGAGGAGCAGCGTCAGGAGTCTGGAGTGGGAGACTGCCCTGGCTCTGGGGTTGCTGCTCCTGAATCCGCAGTGGCCCTGAGATTTGTTTTCCTGCCTGTAAAATGCAAGCAGGCCCTGGTGGGGCCGCTCTGTGGGTTAGCGCGTGGTCCAGATACCCAACGCTGTGGATTTGATCCCTGCATCAGTAAGGAGAAGAACATACCAAGGTCTCTCCCCCCACCGCTTTCTCTCTCCTAAAATCAATCAACACCTAAAATATTGTTAACATACATTTAAAACAATATTTGAAATGCAAGAAGTGCTGTTTGCCTCGTAGTCCTGTTCTCAGTAGTGAGCATGGCCGTGGCTACTCAGGGCTGCTCCAGGTCTGCGCACCAGGAGCACTCAGTGAATTCCACGCCACTCTGACGCCTGCTGGGCATGGCAGGGACTTCGGGTCCCTGTTTTCCAGCCCCAGTGAACTTCTCATACACGTCTTCCCTTACCCTCCCCTCTGCCCCTCACAAACAGGCAGCAGAAAACAGCTGAAACGGAAGAGGGCACGGTGCAGATCCAGGAAGGTGAGTGGTGGAGACAGCAATGCACTGGGACTCAGCTGGGACTGGCATGGCCTCTCCCCAAGCCCTGGGCCACCTATGCACCTTCTTCCCTGAGTGACAGGCAAGTGACATGGCGGGGGGGGGGTGTGGAGGCAGTGGCACCCAGACTCCTTCTTGTTCCTTGAACTTAGGCGCAGTAGCAACTGGGGAGGACCCCACCAGTGTGGCTATCGCCAGCATCCAGTCCGCTGCTACCTTTCCTGATCCCAACGTCAAGTACGTCTTCCGAACTGAGAATGGGGGCCAGGTAAGGGAGGGGCCAGGTGGCTGCAGGTGTTATTGGGGTTGGGCTGGAGGGAGGTCATTGCACCTGTCATGTGGCGACCTGGAGGGTGAGGAGAAGTTGGGGACCATTTGGGGGTGGGGGCTGCAGTCCCAGGTTTGGAATGGAGGTGAGTGTGACGTAGGGCTTTGCCGAGACCTCCCTGTGGGGGCAGATGGGCAGCAGCTGGCTCTGTGTCTCTGGAGGACACTTGTTTGGGGGCCTGTCTAGGAGACACTTGGTGAGGGGCCCTGAAACCCTAGCATTTACTCTCTTATTCTCTCTCCCCCCCCACACACCCCTGTCCTTTTTGCTTCTAGGTGATGTACAGGGTGATCCAGGTGTCCGAGGGGCAGCTGGATGGCCAGACTGAGGGGACTGGTGCCATTAGTGGCTACCCTGCCACTCAGTCCATGACCCAGGTACGGGGCAGGTGGTGCGGGGGAGACTGGAGCTCTGAGAGTGAGATAAGGCAGGGAACCAGTGGGCTAAGTGAGGCTAGGGATGGTGAGGCACCTGGCTGCCCTGTCCCCAGGCCCTGGGTTCCCCCTTTCTGGGCCTCCTTTCCTCCCTCCTTCAAGGGGTAGAAGCTGCAGAGTCCTTCACAGGGGAGTCTGATGGCCACTGGACTCTGTCTTCCCGGTTCTCTCCAGGCGGTGATCCAAGGGGCATTCACCAGTGATGACACAGTTGACACAGAGGGGACAGCGGCTGAGACGCACTACACGTATTTCCCTGGCACTGCTGTGGGAGATGGGGCTGCGGGGGCCACGTCGGGTAGCACTGCAGCGGTCGTCACCACGCAGGGTTCGGAGGCCCTGCTGGGGCAGGCCACGCCTCCCAGCACTGGTGAGATGCTCTGGGGATGGTGGCTGCGGGGTTGGGGAGGCTGTGGGATGTGCTGCGGGCGGCAGGCCTCTGCTCATGATCTGCACTGGTCACTAAGCGCTGGGCAGCGGTGAGTGTGGGACTGTCCCTCTGGCAGGAGGAAGTTGGCCCCGGGAAGGGGCGGTCCCAGGGCCTTGGCCTCAGTGCTTGATGAGCTCCTAGTCCCACATCATGACACAGCCCGTGCTGCCCACCCCCCACCCCCCCACAGGCCAGTTCTTCGTAATGATGTCGCCGCAGGAAGTGCTGCAGGGAGGAAGCCAGCGCTCCATTGCTCCCAGGACCCACCCTTACTCCCCGTGAGTAACCCTGTTTCTTCTCAGTTACCACGGGGGCCAGCTCTCGTGTGACCCGAATGCCACTCTTACATTTGACCTCTGTTACTCGGCTGCCACTGGCGTCGCCAGGAAGTCAGAAGCCCCCAGGACGACACGGGACGAGAAGCGCAGGGCTCAACATAATGAAGGTGGGGGCAGCAGTGGTGTTGTGGGGAGGGCAGGTTACTGTTCCTGGGCCTGTGCCATGCACTTGCTGAGTTGCCCTGTCCTCGCTGCCCCCACAGTGGAGCGGCGCCGCCGGGACAAGATCAACAACTGGATCGTGCAGCTGTCCAAGATCATCCCAGACTGCTCCATGGAGAGCACCAAGTCAGGCCAGGTCAGGGGCAGCCCCGGGGGGGCAGGTGCCCACGTTTTGTGTCCTGTGGGCACACATGGCAGCCGTCTTTGCCACTCTTTGAGGTTCCTCAGGGGGAAACAAGGCCCTGAGCCTGAACTGCTTTTGGAAAGCAAGCCAGGTGTCTTACGCTCCAGCCCTCTTCCTGTTGGCTTTTCCTGCAGAGTAAAGGTGGGATCCTGTCCAAGGCCTGCGACTACATCCAGGAGCTTCGGCAGAGTAACCACCGGCTGTCTGAAGAGCTGCAGGGGCTCGACCAGCTGCAGTTGGACAATGATGTGCTTCGCCAGCAGGTCAGCTTCCTGTCCCCAGGAGCCTGCTTCCACCCCCGTGGCTGCTGAGCCCTTTGGGAGTCTGTGCTTCGTTTTCCATAGAGAGGCTATGTCCTTTCCCCTGTGCTAGTGGAAGTGGGAGCAAGCTCAGGGACTCCCACCCCTCACCGCAGCCTCCCTTGTGTCAGGTGGAAGACCTCAAAAACAAGAACCTGCTGCTCCGAGCCCAGCTGCGGCACCATGGGGTGGAGGTGGTCATCAAGAACGACAGCAACTGACTGGGTGTCCCTGTAATGGAACAACAGAAAGCCCTGTAGCCGCAGGCTCCCCCTGTGCCCCCTTCCTTCGCTGCCCATTTCCTGCGAGAGACTGGGAGGAGTTCAGGGGGCACGTGGACAGCAGCGCACATTGGTGGGAAACCCGGGATGTGCCCTGACAGCCTGGCCCAGCCACTGTGCAGCCCTGACCCCGTTGCACGGAGCATACGCTGTTGGGGTGGACACTGGACCTACCTAGTGGGGTTTGCCTGCTGCGGCTTCCGGTACCAGCAGAGGGTCTGCTGACCGGTGACCCTGGTGGCCCTGACTCTGCGCTTCTGCGGCTCCCTCTCCCTGGAGCTCAGCTGTGCCCCCGAGGGCGCCAGGGAACAGGCTTCCGCAAGCAGTGGGGGAAAGCAGCCAGGGCCACTGCCGCTGCGGCTGGAAGAGACAAGATGGTTGGGCGGCAATGAGACCCGCGCAGAAGTCCAGGGAGAACCGCAGACGGGGCCCACGTGCGGCCTTTCCCCTCCAGGGAAGGTTTCCCCCTCTTTTTTTTTTTTTTTTTTTTTTTTTTTTTTAAGATAAAATGCAGAGCTACAGCCGCCTCCTGTTTGTCTTTTGTGGGCCCCAGGGCGGAGGGGAGGGAGGAGACACTTTGGACTTTGACCGGTGGGGGCGGGGCGGGGCCGAGGTGACTTGCTGGGGACTCCGAGTCCTGGCGCCGGGTCGGACCAGCGGGTCCGGTCTTGGACGCATAGGTTTTGTGAGCCGGGGTATACTGTCCGTCCTCACCGTGAACAGGTGCCGCGAGGGCGGGGACGGCACCTCCCTTCCGGTTCCGGTCTCGGCCGGGAGGGCCGCGGAGATGCTGCGCAGACCGCGGGGAGGGCCAGGCGCGTTCCTGCAGTTCTCCGTGGTGGCGCGCGCCATGGCTGCAGGTGCGTGTGGGGTTCGGCAAGTTGGCCTTCCTCATGGCCCCCGAAGAGCACGGAGCCTAGAGCGGGGAAGCGGGCCGGGCGGAGGTGTGGCAGCGGTGCAGGCGCCGCCTCCTAGGTGGGAGGCAGGTGGAAGGCAGTGCCTGGGGCGCAGTGCCGGGCGAGGGGCGCTGTGCCGGGTCGGCCTTTCCAGGCTCTCGTGTCCACTCTTCAGTACCCACCGTGTCGCTCCCCGAACTCCGCTCGCTCCTGGCCGCAGGCCGGGCCCGGCTCTTCGACGTGAGGTCTCGGGAGGAGGCAGCTGCGGGGACCATCCCCGGGGCGCTCAACATCCCGGGTACGGGGTTGTGAGGGGGCGCCCGGCAGTGTGGGTTCAAGGGCTCTCAGCCAAGGGGCCTCATGTAGGTGGCGCAGGGCAGGCTGGGCACCGGGACCTGAATTCCCTCAGCCTCCCAGGCTTCCGGGCAGGGGCCAGTGGAGGCCTGTACTGGCGGAGCCTGCCCTCCGGGACTGGGAGACATGGTGGGCAGGGACTGCAAGCGCACTCCCAAGCTCAAGCCCCCAGAGGGCTGGGTCCCCACAACCTGCTCGTCCTTAGCCTTCGGGAGGCAGTTCCTGACTTTCCACTTGGCTGCACTGCATCTTGACCTTAAGGTTGGGGGTGGTGGCCACCAGGTGTTGTGTGCAGGGCCCCTGAAGGTTAGTCCAACCACGGGGACCCAGCCCTTCCAGGCGCCACCTCTGAACTTCAGATTGTGAAACTGTTGCTCCCTGGCCTGTCCTTACTCTTCCTCCCAGTGTCGGAGTTGGAAGGTGCCCTGCAGATGGATGCTGCTGCCTTCCAGGCCTTGTACTCTGTGGAGAAGCCAAAGCTGGAAGATGAGAACCTCATTTTCTTCTGTCAGATGGGCAAGCGGGGCTTGCAGGCCACACAACTGGCCCAGGGCCTTGGATACAGAGGGTATGGGGCAGGCGGATGTTGGCTGGGGCCTGGCTGGGGGCTGCTGCCCAGCCCGCCCTGCTGTGCTCACCCCGCTTTGTCTTCACAGGGCTCGCAACTACTTGGGGGCCTATAAAGAATGGTTCCAGAAAGGAGGTTAGGTAGAAGGCGGCTGACTGTGGAAGGGCGAGGAAAGTGCCCACTTATGGGGTTGGCTGAGGCCTTAGGCTGTACACACAAAAGCATCAAATAAAGAGCATTTGATCAACCCTGGCTGGTGTGGCTCAGTGGACTGCGCACCTCCCCAGTTCCAGCACATGTCTGGGCTGCTGGGGGCCATGTCCCCAGTTGAGGGCATGAGAGAGGCAACCACACATTGATGTTTCTCCCTCTCTTTCCCACTCTCTTCCCCTTTCTCTAAAAATAAATAAGTAAAGTTTTTTTTACAAAAACTTTAAAACATAAAAGTTTTTTTTTAATCTAAGTGTTGAATGCGTTTAATGTGTCAGTTGGATTGAAAGCAGTTCTAATCTTAATCTAGACTCAGTTGAGCCCTAGTGCCTTTTCCTTCCAGCATTCATCATCCCCCCATCCCTCCAACACAAAATTCCAGCAATTACCTAAAACTACATTTCTCTTCCGGAACAATTTTTTTCAGCCCAGAATACACATCAGAATTGCCTGCCAGCTGGGGGATGGGCAGGGGTTGGGGGCAGGGAGGGGAAAAAAATCTCAGGTTTGTAATTTCAGGGTTGGGGCCAGGGACCCCCAAGTGAGCCAGCCCCTCAGTGATTCTAATATGCAGTCAGGAGACCAGAGCTAGACCATAAGTCAGCAGACTGGCCCCACTGGGCCTCTCAGTCGTGACCCTTCACGTACACATTGTCTATGGCTGCTTTGTGCAAAAGTGGCAGAATAGTTGTAACAATATCATTCAAAACGTAGACTTTTTACTATCTATTCCTTTCCAGAAAGTTTGCCTACCCTGACCCCAGAGCCGCTGTTTTCACCCTGGGTGCCACAGGAGTTTTTAAACCGTGCAGCCCCAACTGTTCAGTCAGGGGCCCTGAGGTCTCTCCCTTCAGATAGTCAACAAGGAAATGACAATGGCCAGCACAATAGTCATCCGGCGTGCACGAACCAAAATTACACCTATGTTCTTGTTCAGATGTGCAAAACTGTACCATTTTGGGTTTGAAAAGCAGTTTATTTGTGCCATGAGATGAGAACTGCTCCAGGCCTGAGACCCCTGTGGCAGCTGTCATGTGGGGGAAGGGAAGGGGGCCCTGCCGCTGTGTCTGGCACCGAGCACAGGTGCGAGACCCTCCTGCACCACCAGAAGCAGGTTCCAGTTTCTATCAACACTGTTCTGCGATCCCACACTGGATTTAACACAATTTAATTTTTTTTAAATGCACCGAGGCAGAATTCAGCACTTTACAGCAGGTATATAACTTTCTTCTAGCATGGTGATAGTTTGGTGCATATCCTTTTGAATATTTTAATGGCATTTTTTTTTACTTCTTAAGTTTGATTTTTTAAACGTGTTATTCCTTTATTTGTGAAAGAGAGATGGACCCAGTTTTCTGATTTTTCAGGTCTCTGCAGAAATGACTTCAGACATTTTCCGCATTCCTTGCCTTTCTCTTCCTTCCTTCCCAACCCTCGGTTTTCTGGGCTGCAGCCAGTCCTTGGGCACACACCTTTGATCTCGCAGCCTGCACCACTCACACTGTGAAACCTTCCCTCCCTCCAAGTTCAGCTCCTGCCTGCTCTGTCACAGGGAGGGCCCACTCTGGGTTATCACTATTCGTCATTGCCGGAGCTTATTAGCTGGACGCTGTTGGGTCTGGATAAGAAGCTGAATCTAGCCTAGGGCCCAGCAGACACACGGTGGCCCTTGCTCTTTCCCCACACCCCCAAGTACCTTTGGTTCTCAGACTGGTTGGGAAACTTTTCCTGTGGTCTAATTTCCCTCTTTGTTTGAGTCTTACCTGTTCTAGTCTTCTTTTTTCCCCCTCCTCAAATATCATAATTCAATTACAGTATTTATTTTTTTAATTGAGGCATAATTCACCTATAATCAAGGCAAGGTTCTGAAGTGCTCAGTTCACAGAGTTCTGACAATTGTACGCTCACTTGTCAACATCCACCCCAAACAAGATCTAGAATACAGAAATCCCCACAATTTCAGGCCCCCTACCAGCCAATCATGTGCCTAAATCCCTTTCCAGGCAATCATTTCCCATCTCCTATCAGCATCGGCTCCTTTGTCCAGCTTCCTTCCTGCCTCATTGACCTCTGCTGTGCTTCCTCCAGTGTAGCTGATGGGCTTATGGTGCTGGCCCAGCACGAGTGTGCTTTCCGGCTCCCCATTGTTAAGAGAACATTCCTCTTTTCCCCTCGAGAGTATTTGGTTCATAACCTTGAAAGGCTGTTCCCGCCATCACCTCGCCCTTTAAACTTCTCTCTCCCTCTCCTCACAGGTATTGTATCAGGTGAGGCTGCAGAGCCTACTAGACCTGATCTGCGTCTTCCCGCTTCTGCATTTTCTCCTAAACCACATCAGACCCCTCCTTCTCCCAGACCCTTATCGCCCTAGGTTTGTGTTGACTGTGTCCCTGGTGTCCCTGCCTCATCACAGCTGACCTGTGTTTCCCTTTCTCTCTCCCAGTTGGTTTGAGCCCCTTCACATCCTGCAGAGCCTGCAACCTGAGTTTTCAGTCGCCTCCGACTTTCAGAATCTTCTAAGGTCAGCCTCTCTGAAACATCAGTGCCTGAGCAATCTTATAGTAACATTTTTGTCTTATCAGAGCTGATAAGTCACAATAGCTCCTTGTTGCCTAGTGACTCAACTGGCCTCAGCCTGGCCCACTGAGCAATCTGGAGTCTGGGTCTGGTGTTGCCCTGCCTTTCCAAACTTGTCCTTTGGTCCTGCTTGCAGCCGATGGGCTCTGCAGCGGCTGAGGTGGAACCCCCTCCTCCCTGATCCTGGCCTTTACTCTCCAGTTTCCTTGGTTCCAGTCTCTTAGGAGCCGCTCTGAATTTTGCAAGAATTAGAAGAATGTATTTGCTGCCCTCATCCAGAGGGCTTTTAAGCTGAAGGAGGAGAGAACTAACTGGATAAAATGTCCTAGCTGGATTCCATGAAGGACTCAGGAAAGGAGAGGCCAGGAGCAGCACTTAGCATGGGCGGGGCTCTTCCCCTTCAGACTCAGCTTCGGTCCACTCTTGTCTGACCAGCAATTAAACCAGAACTCAGCAGAGAGGAGGAACTCCACGGATGTGGAATTTGTATCATGATGTTCAGTAATTCCCAGGGGGGATAATGGTAGCATGTTGTTACGTGAACATGAGTCAGAATTCCAAGTTCTGGGTCAGACTTAGCACTAGCAAGTGGTCACTGCAAGTTACTTCATTTTTAATTACTCCAATTAGCACTTTTCTTATTTGTGAAATGGGAATTATGTCTTTGGACAGGTGTGCAAGCTTACCAGGATAACACGTGTATACGTGTATAGCACCTGCCATGTAAAATGTGGCTTTAGACATATGTGTGTGACTGTAAATAACAAACACCAGAAGGCAAATACAACAGCAGAGGGACTTAAGAGCTGGACATAAGTGCAGCTTGAGGAATTTTTACAAACCAGACATAATGAGTGTAACCACCACTGTGGTCAGAAAACATACGCTGTATGATTTGAATCATTTAAACTGTGCTGAGAGTTTCTTTATAGCCAAGTGTGTGGCCAATTTTTGCAAATGTTCTATAAACACTTGGAAAAGAGTTTATTCTGCAGTTTTGGGGTGCAGCATTCTATTATGTCAATTAGGCTCAGTTTATTATCTTCAAATTTTTATCTGTAGAATTTTTTCCTGTCTGCTGGTTCTATCAATTGCTTACAGAGTTATCTTCAAATCTGTCATCACGATTTGGATTTGTCTGTTTTTCACTACAGTCCTGCCATTAGCACTTTACATATTTGGGCGCTATGGCATCAGACTGTGCAGACTTAGAACCGTTAATGTTTCCCCCTGAAGAGACCCTATTCTTCACACATTCCTCTTCGGCCTGATGCGTGGACACACAATCCAGAGACCCTGGGAGGGGAGTGCCTCTCTTCAGTGGAGGCAATTCCCAAAGGGCTAACCACAGGGGGATAAATGGGATGAATCTTTCCTTCCTGAAGGGCAGTCTGGGTAGCACACCACACCACCCACTACAGTAGGTTTGTGCATGCACCAAACCCTGCCTTCCAAAAGGGAAAAGAGTTTTAAAATGCATGTCAGGGCTAAGGGAAAATTGAAAGGCATAGTCAGATGAAGCAGGCATGAATGTCAGTGTTTGGACTCAGACTGCAAATTTGGATTTAGTCTTCCTTGAGACCCAAGCAGAATGACTGACAGGCTCAGTTATGACATTCAGGTATCTGTCAGACAAACATGACCCCTGCTCATCTCCCATCGTGGAGTTTTCTCTGACAAGCACAGCTCACAGTGGTGGTCCCTTCTCCAAGATCTCCCCTGCGCCCCTCTATGCTCATACCTAACTTTGTGCATAGACGTTGCTCTCCAAGGCTTTAAATTCCTTTGAGGGTAAAGAACAGAAGTTTGCACCTGAGAGGCACCCAAATATTTGTTTCAATTTAGTGATTTGAAGTTTCTCCTTTGGTTACCTATTGTCATTTCCTGTATTTCTCTTGGAAGTAGACTATAAGCCATTTAAAGTCAGGGATTGTGGTTTATAGTTACTTGAATTAATTTCCCTACAGCACCCACAGGTGCTTGATAACCATTGCTTTAAGTTGGGCAGAATCGGAAGTGGACCTTCGGTCTGAGAGATGTGACCAAAGGAATGAGAGCAAAGATGAAAAAAGCAAAAGATCAAGAAATACAGTTTTGTATAAAAGTGTAAACTTTTTTACTTGCAGTGAACCAACGTTCAGGAAGTTTTCCCACAGGCAGCTTGGATGTACTATGATCATGAAAATCAAATCACTGCAGAAACTAGAAATAGTTAAGGTGTTGAGCGTGAGTTCCAGTTAAAAATGATGAAACTATATTAACAGAAAGCTTTCCTATAAACGTAGTTTATAGACAGAGGAGCTCAGTTAGCATCCAACTACTAGTCACAGTGAGAAAGTAATTCTGAAGTGTAGGGCTCTTCTGAGAGATCAGACGTGTTCGGGGACACACCCGGTCACTCAGTGACACTTTCAGAGCACATGTAGGTCAGTTTGTATCGTTCAGAGTATGTGGTGTACATACGCCTAAAGTTCTCCTTGAGAAACATGTCATTCTTCTTCGCGCACGTCCCCCTCTTTCCCCTCCCTGTTCCTTCTCCACTGTCTGCGGGCTGCTGCCCATGGGGTCCACAGAGGAACAGGGTTTGGGGTGGTTTCAGGGCACCCTTCACTGCCCCCCCTGGCCCTCTCCTACTCCTGCGCACATTAGTATGAGGTTTCCATTAGCCGAAGGACGCGACCAAGGTTTCCGCAGCGCCCCGTAACCTCCGTGCAAACCAGCAAGAAACAAACCAGGCCCGGCTCCGCGTGGGCACAGTGCCACCGACTGCCCTACCCGCCCCTGCCAGGACTTCCCTTGCTCCTGCCGCTCGCTCGCCTCACCCAGTCCGAGACTCTTTCGGGAGCGCGGCCCAATCAGGGTGCGCTCACCTGCGGAAAGTGAGGGATCCGTCTCTCTGCCAATCAGAGACGCCTCCGGCTTAGGCTTGCGCCGCGCCCCGCCCCGTGGAGGGGGGTGGGCGGAGCTGCACCTGGCGGCGTTGAGTCACTCAGCGGAGGGAAGGCTGCCTCCTCCAACCGGAACGCTCAGGGGCGGGCGTCGGCCAATAGGGCGCGGAGGGAGGGCCGGCGGGCTCAACCTGCGACCGGAGCTCAATCCGCGCGGCTGTGCCCGAAGCTGGGTCTGTGCCCGGCCTCGGCTGCTGCCGGCGCGTCGAGAACCCTGCCGTGATGGGGAGGAAGGGGAAAGTCGAGAGGACACAGTTGCTTCTCTTCGCGTCGGTGATCCTGTGTAAGTCCCGGAGTTTCGGGAGGGATCGGTGGGTCGGGTCGGAGGTTGGAGCGAAGCGCGCCTACAGTCGTGCCCGCCGGCGGGGACGGGTCAGACCCGCCGACCTCGCCCTCCGCCGCTCCCGGCCCGGTCCCCTTCTCCCGTCCACCTACAACTGCGCCGCTGGCTCCCTTCCCCCACACTGGGAGTCGTGCCCCCTCCTCTGACATCCACCGTGAGGTCGCTGACCGCCCCGCACACCCACCGAGGGGGACCGCGGGGGTCGAGTCCGCTCGCTCCGGGCCGCACGGGCGGGTGGGGGCCCTGCCCACCACACCTACCCGGCCCCGCCTCCGCGCGCCTCCGGGGAGGGCGCGGCCCCCAGGAGGCGCAGCCACCAGCCTCGCCGCCCGACTCTCTGGGCTCCGGGGTGTCCTGCTCCCGAAGGGACCCCAGAGGCCCGACGGGGAGGCGGTGGCCGAAAGGGTCTCCGTATCCTCTCCTGCTCTGCGAAAGCGTCTGAGCGCGAAGTCCGGGGAGGAGATAAAATCGAAATCTGAGTCTTCACAGGAAACAGCATTCAAAGTCCCTTGCTCGAATCAGTACCTGAATGAACGACGTTGACCGAGTGGGTGGCCGGGGGCGGAGGAGCCGGGACCCCGCGAGCGACAGGAGGCCGAACGGCCCCACGAGCGCACGTGGGCTGCCTGCTGCCTGGGGTCAGTGCTTCTGTGCGCAGTGTGAGCAGGTGGTCTGCGGGAACCTCTTTCTGCTCGAGGTCCATGATTTGGGAAATGTTCAAAGAAAAGAACCGTGACAACCCTTGTGGTGGTGCCAGGTCGATTCGTTTCGCCAAGTTCACTTTGAAGGGGAGGTCGGTTTCCTGCCACAGTCTGAGCCAGAGCTGCATTCGTTAGGCTTGTAAGCTCCCAGGGGGTGCCCTTCCCTCCTTTTCCTTCCTTACTTTCTGTATCACCCCATAGCCCCGCACCGGCACCGAACGGTTCCGAGAGCGCTGTTCCTTAGTCTGGGCTAGTCCTCTAGTCTCTGCAGGGGATCCAGAGACAGCGCCTCAGAGGCAGCCCCAGCTGATGGGGCCTGAGCTTGGCCATGCGGCCTGAGTGGTCACATCACCAGGGATGGAGGAATGGACCCTGTGACTAAATCAGGCTACGCTGGGGAGAGTGATTTGCTTTGTACCGAGGCTGCAATGGGAGCCGGCCCCCCGCCTAGGGTCTAGCTTGGCTTTGCATTATTGGCGATCTCCGGCCATTAGCTCAGCCTTTTCATCTATAAGAGAGAACAGCAAGCGTGTCCTAATTCCTTCCGTCCGGGGTGGTAATAGCTGCATTACATATACGCGAAGGCAGTATTGGGCATCCCTTTGGATTTTGTAAGGATGAAAAGCTGGGAGAGACCCCGATAGATCCCAAGGGCAAGAGTAAAAAATAAGTAGGGTCTTTTCTTGGGTGTCTCGTCTGTCCTGAAACCCCCAGGATGCCAGAAGTGTGTACAGATGCCCACATACCCTCCCTCCAGGGCTGCTCCTCCCTGTGGGCCTGCCAGCTGGGAGAAGGCAGGGCACAATGTGCCTGACTGTCAAGCAAAGGCCCAGCCCCATCATGGGGAATCTGGTGGGGAGGGTGGCCTGAGCCTGCTGGGGCAACAGTGACCCAGGTGACCCAGAGCACCAGCCCGCCCCTCCCCCCCAAGCACCTGTGCTTGTAGAGTCTCCAGCTATCTCCCAGGCAGTGTGGCCTGTGAATTGAACAGACTTTGGAGGGAAAAGGGATACCCACTTTGAAACTGCATCCATTGCTCTGTCTGCCTCCCACCAGATGTTCCAGGATGGGGGAACTGCTGTGGGTGGTCTGTGTGTCCTGTTTCCTGATATGTTGCTTCTAGTTTTGCTGTTCAGGGTTAGATTTAACTTTAGAACTGTAGATGGTGAGTCACTCCTCCAGTCTGCTCCCCTCCCTGGTGAAGTTACTCTTGGGAAGAATTGTTCCCTTGAAACCGGAAACTAGAAACTACCAGCAACAGCCAGAGCTGGGCATTGAGTGGTCACGGGTATCCTCATATGTTAGAGCTGCTGGGACTTTTTTACCCGTTTAAAAAAAGTTTATTTAGAGTAGGTTAATACCTTGGTGTGGTTCGAGAATCAAAATGATATTAAAGGCCTTGACTGGTGTGGCTTCATAGGTTGGGCGTCACCCTGCAAAGGGAAAGGTCACCAGTTGGGTTCCTGGTCCAGCAGGTAGGAGGAGCAACTGATCTCGATGTTTCTTTCTGACATCTTGTTTCTCTCCCTCCCCTCCCCTTTCTCTAAAAATATTATAAATAAACAACATCTTTTAAAAAATGAGCCATGGCTGGTGTAGCTCAGTGGATTGAGCGCGGGCCTGTGAACCAAAGGCTTGCGGTTTGATTCCCAATCAGGGCACATGCCTGGGTTGCAGGCCAGTTCCTGGCAAGGGACACATGAGAGGCAACCATACATTGATATTTCTCTCCCTCTCTCCCTCCCTTCCCCTCTGAAGATAAATAAATAAAATGTTTTAAAAAAAAGTTTGATTCCTTTAAAAAAAATAAAAAATGATATTAAAGAGGTGGGGATGTCTCACTCCTGCCCTGTCCCTGCTCACTGCATACCTCCCCATAGTTTCTTCTGTACCCTTCCAGTGCTTCGTTGTACAGACACAACTAGGTATCAATATCTATTTTTTCCCTTCTCTCACAGAAGGTGACATACTGTACACATCTTAGCGTGTCCTTCATCTTGGTTATTTCACTGAGTGTGCCCTGGAGAGCTTGTCATATTGGTGTTACAGACGTTGGGGCCTGGCCCTTAACATCGCCTCTGAGTTGGTTGGGGGTCGAGGCACCAGTTCTGTGGACACAGAAGTGGCTGCCACCCCTGCTCAAACACAGACTGAAAAGCTACTCATCTTGTGTGGTAGATTAGGAAATAATGGAGCTTGTTTTTCACCTTTGTTCACATTGAGGGAGAGACCTTGCAGATCTCTAAACTCAAGCCTGCTTTCTTTTCATAAGTTCAGGAAAGATCTGAGTTACCACTTGCAAATGCAATTGTGCAAGAGTTTTCAGCATTTTGAGGGGATCGTGGGAAGCGGTGTGAGTGGACTCGCACTGGGGTTTTCCAGGCATTGAAAACTCGGAGCTCATCTGCCTGGGACTCCCTGATAAGCAGAGTTTCTGTCCAAACTCTGGCTTGTGTCTTTGTTTCTCTAGGACAGGAGGAAGCAGCTGGCTGGCAGGAAGTTTGATCCCAGGGTGGGGGCAGGCAGGCTCAGCCTTCCTGTGGAATGGGGAGAAGGGTGGGGGAGGGGAGGAGCTGAGCTGGTAGAACTGGAAATTCTGCTGAGAGTGGGCAGGAGGGGTGATATGAAAGCCCTCCTGGGCTGCAGGGCCCGTAAGGCTTCCTGCCATCCTCAGAGGGCCGCTGACGTCACCGAAGGTGCAGCCAGGGGTAGCCGTTCAGACTTGCTTGCCTATTTTTGGGCTCGCAGCAATTTTTCGTGTTCTGCCGATGCATTCCTTCTCGGTCCCAGCCCCGCCTCCAGGAGCGCAGGGTGGTGGTGGTCAAATGGGCAGGCTGGAGTGGAAGCCCTGCTTCTGGGTTCTGATCAGACAGCACTGTTGAATCCACTTGTCAATCCAGTAAACATTGGTGTTGGTTGCCTGTGTTCAGAGCATTGTGCCAGAGAATAGGGCTATGGAGAAGCTCTGAGGGAAGCCGGAGGTGCTGGTAAAACAATTAGCCCACATTAAGGTAAACTGAGTGCACAGCATCTGGGGCCCTGGGCCCTCCTTCCTTTCCCTAGGCTGCAGCTCCCTCTGGGCTGGAGGGTCCTGTGAGGCTTGGAGTCTACAGGGGAAGTTTGGATGAATTTGTAGAGAAAACCAGAGGCTGTCTAGCTTCTCCCCGTCCTTTTCTTTCCTTTGTTCTGTTTTTTCTTTTCTTCTTTTTAACAAATTCCACCAAAATCTTAGCACCCTGGCTGGTGTGGCTCAGTTGGTTGGAGCATCATCCTGTGACCAAAAGTTTGCGGGTTCCATTCCTGGTCAAAGCACAGGCTTATGCGCCCCACAGTCCAGACGTGAACGACCCCCAGTTAATGCCTCTCTCTCCTCCTCCTCTCTCTCTAGCAGCAATGGAGAAAATGTCCTTGGCTGAGGAAAACACACAATCATAGCAAGAAAGCAACTTAAAATCCCAATCAGTAATAAGGTGGTAGAGAGAAAACAAAGATTTCTTAACAAAGCAGTAGAAAGAAGCAGCTTTAAAAAAAAAAAAGACTTTATTTTATTTTTAGACAGAGGGGAAGGTAGGGAGAGAAACATCAATGTGCAGTTGCCTCTTGCACCCCCCACTGGGGACCCGGCCTGCAACCCAGGCATGTGCCCTGACTGGGAATTGGACCCAGAACCCTTTGGTTCTCAGGCTGGTGCTCAGTCCACTGAGCCATACCAGCCAGAGCAAAAGAAGTAACCTTTCTGCTGTGGGTTTGACCCGCTTGTGCGAGGGATGGTTGTTGGGTTCTGTTAAGTGGGTGCCTCCGCCATCCCTCTGGGCAAAGCAAGCCGTAGAAGCTGAGGAGGATGTGAACATAACTGGGTTCCCCTGTCTCCAAGGAGCTGCAGATGCACGTTAAACAAGTAAAATACAGAGCAAGCCAAGGGTTAGAGGCCTCTCTGGAAGTCTCTGGCTGCGTGGGGCTGTTCCAAGGAGAGCGGGCACCCTGCAACGTGGCCCCGGAGGCTCTCGTGGACACCAACAGTGAAGGAAAGGCGGTCAGCAAATGTTCAGTCAGCTTCAAGATTAGTTTCCTCTTGGGAGGCTCCTTGAAAAGCATTTTTTTCCCCTTTTGTCAAGTATTTGGTTCATTTAGTTGTAAATAGATTCTGAAAAAAAGACACTTAGGCATCATTGGTTTCAAGAAAGACTCACCTCAGCAGGTGAGTCGGGCAGATTTGATTTGGAAAAATACACATTGCCCCACAACATTTCTGTGTTGGCAGGGAACAGGTTCTGACTTAAAAGCAGACATTGAATAATTATCTCTACCATAGTTATGTGCAGAAAGTTACTCTTGGAGAGGGGGCAGTTGCCAGAGGACGGGGGTACTGGTTTATAAGGTGTGTGTGATTGTCCACCCACTGTGCTGTACACCTTAAATTAATACAAAGTGATATTGCATGTAAGCTGTAGTACAAAAAAAAGAACAGAAAAAGTATGTGTAAGGGCCTTAGCAGTCTCCTTTCCAGGATAGTTTTAACCTCTCCCAAACCATCAGCAAGAAGGGGGAGCGTCCCCTGGGGCAACCCCGTGCCAGCCTCGCCTCACCCTTCTTTCCAAGTTCCACTTGGGTCTCCTACAGCCCCTCCTGGGGACCTGACTTTCCTCAGCAAAGTCAGACTCCTCTATGAGAACTTCCCAGCAAACTGTGTAGTAATTCCATTAAATTAGACACTAAGCCCAGCAAACTGGGGAGCTGAACCAGACACTGCACCTGCTTCCTCTGGAAGCCACAGCACTTCACTGAGCCTGGTGTCCTAGGAGGCCACAGCATGCACAGGTTCATTCACACACTCTGGGGGCTGCCTGGTCCTGTATCCTCTGGACTTAGTCCTCCAGGCGGGCAGGATCCCTTCCCTGGGGCTCCACCAAGGCCAGGCACCTGGACCAGCAGAAGAGGTGGAGGAGGAGGAGGAAAAATTCCGCTGGGTCAACACGTGGCAGAAGCCAAAAGAGCGACGTGAAGGGGCAGAGCCCAGTCCACACGGGCTTCGCAGGACCCTGGCAGGCTCAGCAAAGGGCTAGGCTCGGGAAGAACCGGGAAGTGGGCAGAATGCCAGATCAGCAGCCTCAACAGCCTGCCTATCACCGAGAGCCTAGAAGACCAACCGCCCGCACCCCTCCTCCCCGCCACCTGGGGCAGCCACTGCCAGAGCCTGCTCCCCCCCTGAAAACTGGGCTTTCTGGTTTTATATTCCAGTATTCATCGACTTGTGCTCCTCCTAAGGGCTTTTAATTAGCAGTCAAGACAAGCTTCCCATTCTTGCAGTTTAATTTAAAGCCAGCTTGTCTAATTTTGCACGCAAAAGTTTACTTGGGCGTTAAAACAGATACATTTTGGCCATGTTAAGTAGATCACTTCTAGTTAAATCTTCCCTTTTCTGTAAGAACCTGCAAGTAAGTAGTCTTTCCAGTAACAGCACTTCCGCATCTCAACCCTCCCACGCATCCCAGCCTTCCCTGCCCCTCCACAAAGATCCTCAGTCACCTAAGAATCTCCGAAACGAGCCAGAGGAGTAAGTGCCCCTCATCCTCAGAGCTGAACAGAGTGTAGACTTTTGTTTATCCAGCAAAAGTTTTTGCTAAGTGCCCCCAGAAAGCAGCTCCAGCTGAAAGCCAACATTAAACACCCGCCATCCATTTTTCTCTTGGCCTGGCTCAGTCTGGCTTCTCAAACCCTAACCTCTAGCTCTACCTCGAGGTTGTTAAAACAGAGAAATCCAGCCTCTAACCTTATAACAACAGCGGGTCAGGATTTCTAGGAAACTCACCCATGCTCGCCTGGTACAAATCCAGAAGCCAGTGGGGCACAGCAGGGCACAACGGGCCTTCGCTGGTGCCTTGCGTGTCCCAGTCTGCAAGGTGGTCCTGTGTGGGCTCTTCCCTGGAATCCCACCCTTCTACCCACTGCAAGATGAGACAGTCCAGGTCCCTACAGGTGAGCCAGTGGGGTCGCACAGACTCAGGAGAGAAAGACCCAGTCCCACCTGGGGTCCTCCTGTTATGTGACCGGACAGGGGCCTGGCCCGGAGTGGGGCTGCCTAGGGCCAGCTATTATGTGTGGGCTCTTGACATCGTGTAGGAAAGACTGCACAGCTGAAGTCCACGTGACTGTGAGGGTGCGTTTGTTAAAGTTGGGGGCAGTGAAACAAGGAAGGGCTCAGCAGAGAAGAAGCAACAGGAGAGCCCAGGCCAGGCTGCCCTAGCTCACTGGGAAGTCGGAGAAAAGATGGTTCAGGGAACAGGTTCAGGGGATCAGTTGGGGACCAGCTGCCACTGCCCCTTGCCCTGGAGTTCAGGAGACACATGCCTGTGGGGGAAGGAGTGGGGGGAGCGCACCCGGGACTTTGGCCTCGAGGCTTGTATCACTTTTATCATCAGTTGTCTGGGTGTGTTGTTTCAGGGTAAAGTCTTCACTGAATGGTCAGCGTCAGGGCAGGGGGCCTTAAGTCATTGCAGTTGGTTCTGGCATTGCCCACCTAGTCTTGCTGCTTTTCTGGGACTGGAGCTGAAACACAACGCAGGCCTAGATGTTGTCTCCAGGGAGGAAAGGGCAGGGGGGCAGAGGTCACCCTGCAGGTGAGGTCCTTGTTTTCCCAGGTTGGCCCCCTGCCAGGCACTCCGCCCTGGTGGCCATCTGCAACCTGGCTGGGAATTGCTCAGCCCTTGGGCTCAGCCATCTGTCTCAGTTTCCCTGTTCTGCTTGCCAAGGACCGTTCCTGGCTTCCTGCTACCTGGTCTCATGTCCTTCTAATAAATTTGTGGGTATGTACAGTGTGTGTATTAACCAAATACCCTTTAAACACCCCTTCTGCGGTGTACCACCGTGTGGGTGTGATGGAGTTTCCCTGCTTGTTCACCTTTTGCTGGGCATTTAGGCTTTCTCTTTCCTGCTGTTCTAAACAGCATGTAGCTGTCCTTGTACCTTCGCACTTAACTGGGGTAAGTTTCCCACTTTGCTGTTTGTAGCTGTGTGATTTGGGGCACCTGTGCTAATCCTCACTGTTCTCATCTGTAAAATGGACAATAACAACATTATTCATCTTGGGGTTTTTGCGAGAATTTAATGAGATAGTGTGCATCAGGCATGAATCTCAATGTGGGGGCTCAGTGTCCCCTCTGCCAGCAGCCGAGCAGCCCAGCAGCCCAGGCAGTTCCAAGACTGTGTTCAGATTCCAGAGACAGGAACTTAGGCTTCAGTTACACTGGGGGAAGCCTGCGGGATAAATACATACCTAGGTGTGTCTCTGCAGTTTGCCGCAGTTGTTACTATTACTCAGACACAGAGTGATTTTTAGATGTTACACCCCCAGTCTTGCAGATCCACCACTGGTCCCATCTGGAGTGTGTGAGAACATGTGGGACTGACTTGGGTACTGAAGCCTGAGTCGCTCCCGCCCCCCTCTCCAGCCCTAACTCACCTTCCCTTCCACCTCCTGCCTGTGCCTTCCTGCCTCCCCGTTCTCAGCTGCAGTGCCTCGGTGCCTCAGGGCAGCGTTTTCTCCAGCCCATTTTCCCTCCTGGAAGTTTATCAGACTCACACACTTCAGGGTCTGATGCTGTAGCAATGTCCTATTTCTTACTCATCTGTTAACTCATTTCACCTTTAAAGTTTTATCGAATCATTCAGTGCTTCCCGGTGTGATGCTGTTCTTATATTTCCTATTATTCTTTAGCATTTCCTTTTTTTTTGTCTTTGTTTCTGCCTATTCTGGCATTGTTTTATTAATTTTCCTTTTTGTGATTTGGTTATTTTCCTTTTTATTTCACTTTCCCACTCCTTTGGTCATATTTGCCTAAATAAGAATATTAAATATGCACTTAATACATATTTACTTACTACACAAATGTAGGACATGGAAAAGCTGCCTGTGGTCTAATTTCTCAGATCTATGCAGTGTCAAGTATTTGGAATCTATTGTTAGAGATTAAAAAAAAAAAATCCTCACCCGAGGATATGTTCATTGAAGAGAGAGAGAAAGAGAAACAGAGAAACATCACTTGGTTGCCTCCCATTCCAGCCCCGATCAGGGATCAAACCTGCAACCTTTTGGTGTACGGGATGACACTCCAACCAAAGGAACTACCAGGCCAGGGCATTTTTATGTGTGTACTAGGTTATTGTTATTATCTATAGAAGTAGGATCGGTGCTGGCTTTGGTGGCACATGAGATTGGAACAGTACAGAGAAGGTTAGCATGGCCCTGTGCAAGGGTGAGAGGCAGATTTACACAGTTCCGCCCTGGCGGGCACGCTCACACCCTGCAATAGGAAGAAACAGGAGTCTGGAGGACAGTGAATGGCACTCACTACCAAAATTGTGACTTTTCAGTGTACAAATATGTGTGTAAGACAATCTGTGAAGTGAAAATGAAACTGAGTTATGCCTGGTCTCTTTGTACTAATATAGTGATGTGCATTTCCTTCATAAGCCCTAAAAAATAAAATAAAAATAGGATCATATTTTACATATCTTTCTTTTCCATTTTGGACCTATTTCTATGCCAGTTCGAACTGACCTACGTTGACCTTTGGGGTGGCCCTCTGTCTTCTGTTGTGTGCTGGAGCCAGATTGCCTGGGTGAGAATCCCAGCTCTGCTTTGCAGCCTGGAGCAAGTTAACTTCTGGGCCCCGACTGAGTCCTGTAAGATGGGAGCAGCAATGACATTGACCTCATAGCACGGCTGTGAGGGGCAGTGGTTTAGACACTGGTGTGTGAAGGGCTCAGAGGAGGGCCTGGAACGTAGTATGAAAGATGCCAACTGGTATCTTATTCCTGCCAGTCTTTCATTCATTCGGTTATGCTCAGTAGTGTGTCCAGAATTCAGATACGATAAATGAAGGGTATAGGAGAAGTCTTGTAAAGATCTTCAAGAGTTCTGTTGATTTTTTTTTTTTTCCTCTTGTTGAGACACAGTTGGCATACACCATTCAGCTGGTTTCAGGTGTGCGGTGTAGTGATCCAATATTTAATACGTTGTGAAAGGGTCACAGTCTAGTGACAGCCGTCACCATGTAGTTACAGAATGTTAATTTTTTTTTTTACTTTTTGATTTTTTTAAGAGGAAGACACAGAGAGAAACATTGATTTGTTGTTCCACTTATTTTTGCATTTATTGGTTGCTCCTTGCATGTGCCCTGACTGGAGGTCAAACTTGCAACCTTGGTGTAGGGATGATGCTCTGACCCACCGAGCTTTGTTGTCTGTCCACGGGCACTTGGGGTATTTTCGTATCTCGGCTGTTGTAAAAAATGCTGCAGTGGATGTGGGGGGGGTGTAACCTTTTGAGTTAGCATTTTCCTTTTCTTCTGGCACATACCCAAAAGTGACGTTACTAGAGAGTATGGTAGTTGTATTTTTAATTTTTTCAGGAATCTCCATACTGTTTACCATGGTGGCTGCATCAGTTTATATTCCTACTACCTGTGCACAGAGGTTCCCTTTCTCCCCATCCTCACCAACACTTGTCATTTCTTGTCTTTTTGATAATAGCTTCTAGCAGATGTGAGGTGGTAACTTATTGTGGCTTTTATTTGCATTTTCCTGAGCATCTTCTCATCTATCTGTTGGCCATTTCTATGTCCTAGGAAAAATGTCTATTTAGAACCTTGGCCCATTTTTAAATTTATTTGTAAAGATTTTTTTTTTTAGGACTTCCAGCCAAGATGGGAGCGTAGGTAGACATACTGTGCCTCCTCTCGCACAACCAAAATAAGGACAACAATTTAGAAACAAAAAAACAACCAGTATTGACAGAAAAATTGAACTGTATGGAAGTCTGATAACCAAGGAGTTAAAGTAGACACATTCATCCAGACTGGTAGGAGGGGCGGAGTTGGGTGACCGGGGTCACAGTAAAGCAGTAGCTGGTGCAGACCCCGGGTGCTCAAGGTGGCACCGGGCAGACCCAGTGAGGCTGCAGATTGTGGAGGGGCGCAGTGCACAAGGTGCCTGGAGGAGTGGTGGACCCACATTCTCCCACATATAAACCAGGTGAAACTGGGGAACAAGACAGGCCACGCAACCCAGGGTCCCAGCATGGGGAAATAAGCCTCAAAACACTGAGTGAAAACACCTGTGGGGGTTGAGGTGCCAGGAGAAACTCCCAGCCTCACGGGAGAGTTCGTTGGAGAGACCCACAGGGACCTAGAACGTACACAAGCCCACCCACCTGGGAATCAGCCCCAGAAGGGCCCAGTTTGCTTGGGGGAAGCGGGGGAAGTAACTAAAATTGGGCAGAGAGTGGAGCAAGCACCATTGTTCCCTCAGACCCCACCCCCATGTACAGGTCACAACCCAGCAATATAGATAGCCCTGCCCTGGTGAACACCTAAGGCTCCGCCCCTCACTACGTAACAGGCACACACAAAAAAATGGCCCAAACAAAAGATCAAAGCTCCAGAAAAAATACAACTAAGTGACTAAGAGGTAGCCAACCTATCAAATGCACAGTTCAAAACACTGGTAATCAGGATGCTCACAAAATTGGTTGAATTTGGTTGCAAATTAGATGAAAAAAAAAATGAAGGCTACGCTAAGTGAAATAAAGGAAAATGTACAGGGAACCAATAGTGTTGGGAAGTAAACTGGGACTCTAATCAATGGTTTGGACCAGAAGGAAGAAATAAACATCCAATCAGAGAAGAATGAAGAAACAAGAATTCAAAAAAATGAGGAGAGACTTAGGAACTTCCAGGACATCTATAAACATTCCAACATCTGAATTACAGTGGTGCCGAAAGGAGAAGAGGAAAAGCAAGAAGTTGAAAACTTATTTGAAAAAATAATAAAAGAGAACTTCCCCAATCTGGCAAAGGAAATGGACTTCCAGGAAGTCTAGGAAGCTCAGAGTTCCAAAGAAGTTGCACCCAAGGAGGAACACACCAAGGCACGTCATAATTACATTACCTAAGATTAAAATGAAGGAGAGAATCCTAGAAGTAGCAAGGAATAAGGGGACAGTCACCTACAAAGGAGTTCCCAGCAGACTGTCAGCTGATTTCTCAAAAGACCTTACAGGCAAGAAGGGGCTGGAAAGAGGTATTTGAAGTCTTGAAAGGCAAGGACCTACATCCAAGATTGCGCTATCTAGCAAAGCTTTCATTTAGAATGGAAGGACAGATAAAATGCTTGTCAGATAAGGTCAAGTTAAAGGAGTTCATCATCACCAAGCCCTTATTATACCAAATGTTAAAGGGACTTATCTAAGGAAAAGAAGATAAACTTGTACAGTAAAATGACAGCAAACTCACAATTATTAACAACCACACCTAAAACAAAAACAAAAGCAAATAAACAAACAATAGAACAGGAACAGAACCACAGAAATGGAGTTCACATGGAGGGTTATCAACAGGGGGGGGTGGGAGGGGGGGAGAAGGGGAAAAGGTGCAGAGAATAAGTAGTATAGATGATAAGTAGACAATAGATGGGGAGGGCAAGAATAGTATGGGAAATGTAGAAGCTAAAGAACTTTGACACATGGACATGAACTAAAGAGGGGGAATGTGGGTGGGAGGAGGTGTGCAGGGTGGAGGGGAGTGAAGTGGGGGATAGGACAACTGTAATAGCATAATCAATAAAATGTAGTTAAATGAAATAAAAAATTTAAAAAGATTTTTTAAAAATATATTTTTGGAAAGGAGGGGAGAAGGAGGGAAACAGATGGATTGCCTCTCGTAAGCACCCTGACTGGGGATCAAACCCACAACCTAGGCATGTACCCTGACCGGCGATCGAACCCATGACCTTTTGGTTTGTGGTACGACGCCCAACCCACTGAGCCATACTGGCTAGGGCAGCCTCAGCCCATTTTTTAATTGGACTCTTTGCGGCAGACCGGCGGGGGGGTGGGGCGGGGGGGGGGGTTGCTTTCAAGTTGTATGAGTTCCTCATATATTTGGGGCATTAACTCCTTATCAGATAAGTGCTTTGGAAACATTTTCTCCCATTGGTTGGCCACCTTTTCAGTTCATTGGTGGTTTCCCTTGCGGCCTTCCCTTGTGCAGAAATGTTATCATGGGAAAGTCAGGGCTGGGGTCAGACAGAGTGCCTGTCACGGATGTCCTAGACATCAGGGTTACTCTGTCCCAGCTGCTGTCACAAAATGCCGCAGACTGGGTGGCTGAAACCTCAGGAGATTCTCACGGTCCTGCAGCTGGGCATCCAGTGTCAGTGTGTGGGGAAGGCTGGTTTCTTTGGAGGTCTCTCTCCTTGGCTTGCAGATGCCACTCTCTTGCTGCCTTTCACTTAGTCCTATGTGTGTGCATACCAGCACCCAGTCCAGTTGCAGGAGGGAATGTCCTTGGGGATTCATTTTAGCCCAGTTACCACGTTAATGGTGCTGTCTTCCAATGTGGTCACATTTTGAGGCACTGGTAGTAGGGCTTTTGAGGGAGCATAATCCAGTCCGTAACTGCCCTTAACCGTTCTGAGGGTGACCTCTGCTCCCTCCTGGTCATCTATAGCTGGCATCACCAAATCTCCTGGGACTCCTCCCATGCTCCTCCCTTCACCCCTCCTGCCAGGAGACAGTCCTCTGCTGTTGTCACCTGCAGAGGGATGAAGGGGGGGAATATTCCTGGGCAGAGAACTTTACTTCTGTTTCAAACTATGAAGCAAATTTGAAAGGTTATTTTTAAGTTATGAATCTAAGCTTTTTAATACATATATATAGATTTTATTTCTTTTTAGAGAGAGTGGAAGGGAGAAAGAAAGAAGAACATCAGTGGATTGCCTCTCGTGCGCTTCCCTGCTGGAGACCTGGCCCACAGCCCAGGCATGTGCCCTGACTGGGAATCGAACCCATGACCCTTTGGTTCACAGGCTGGAGCTCAATCCACTGAGCCATACCAGCCAGGGCATGCATGAGTCTAAGTTTTTTAAAAAAGATTAGTGGAATACTCCTTTTCCCCCTCTGAGAGCTGAACAGTTGGGGGTAGGGGGAAATACTTTGCTAATATTAAAATTGTTTAAAGATTGGGTTTTAAGGATTTTATTTATTTATTTTTAGAGAGAGGGAAAGGGAAAGAGAAAGAGGGAGAGAAACATCAGTGTGTGGTTGCCTCTTGCGTGCCCCCTACTGGGGGCCTGGCCTGCAACCCAGGCATGTGCCCTGACTGGTAACCGAACTGGTGACCCTTTTGTTCGCAGGCTGGCGCTCAGTCCACTGAGCCACAGCAGCCAGGGCTAAAGATTGGGTTTTAAATCAAGTTTGCTTTCTTCTTCTTCATTCCGGCATGCCCTGTCTGCCACTTTGAAAAATAGGCTTGTCTTTGGATGAACCTGGACGCATGGATGTGACAGTGAGTGAACAGTTGCTGTGGCTCCTCTGTTCAGGTTTCATGTTGCTCAGGGCAGACCTGCAGCAGACGTGCTGCGTGCCACCTGCACTCGGAACAGCAGTGGGTGTGCAGTCCCCACCCCCTGGGGTGACGTGTCTGGTGGGGAGGCACGCCTGTGTGCAGGTGATGTCGTGACGTGGGACGGGCTTTGATGGGTCTGCACCCAGGCAGTGACAGCCCTGGTTCTGGTGAGCACAGGTCCTTTCCTGCAAAACAATGTGGGTGTGCAAGAAAGAGGGGAAAGGGCATTCCTTCCAGTGGGAGCAGCGAGTTACAAAACAGCCTGGCTTCTTGGGGAGCTGCAAGCAGTTTTGTGTTACTGGAGGGTCAATTGCGAGAGCAGAGAGGGTGATGAAGACGATAAGCTTATCACAAAGGCAGGTAGTGCGGGAACCCTTGCCTTCCTGACGAATTTGCATGTTATCTTTTTTTTTTTAAGGTTCTGTTTGTTTATTTTTAGAGAGAAAGAGAGGGAGAGAAATATCGTGTGGTTGCCTCTTTCATGCCCCCCACTGGGGACCTGGCCCACAACCCAGGCAAGTGCCCTGACTGGGAATCGAACCAGCGACCCTTTGGTTCACAGGCTGGCATTCATTCCACTGAGCCCCACCAACCAGGGCAGAATTTGCATGGTATCTTGTGGCACCATGGGAAGCTTGAAGCTAGTGTTGGATTGCAATTTGGGAGGCACAGCACCACCCAGCCTCTGGAGTGGCCTTTGTTTGAATCTGTACCACCACCCAGCAGCTCTGGGCTCAGGGTCTCCGTGCAGAATAAGGGGGATGATAACAGTGTCACCCAATGGCAGGGCATTGCAGGATGGAGACGACGGTCCGCAAAGTGTGCTCGCAGCAGTGCCTAGCACATAATGAATGCTCAGCAGATGTCAGCAGTGGGGTGGAGGGCGGACTTGAGTGGGGCAAGGTTAAACAAGGCAGAGGGGCCAGTTAGAGAACAGTGGCAATTCTGTATGGGGACGATGGTGCTAGAAGGGGCAGTGGGGTTGGAGGAGGTACCAGCGTGAGGGACACCTGGGAGGCGTCATTGAGTGTAAAACTCAGTGTTTGATTTGCTAGAGTGAAGGACAGATGGTGGTAGCCTGAAGGTGGCCTAGTAAACATGTCAGCAACCTGGAGACAGAGGTGGGAAGAGAGAGGTCATGGGTGTTGGTGCACAGCATGTGATGGCAGGAGGGGGTGGCCCGAAGCCCTTGGAGATGGCGGGAGACACAGGGTTGGGAGCCTGCAGCTCAGGTGAGAGGCAGTGGCTGGAGCTGGCTGGGTGTGGGCATAGGTCACTTTGGGGCTGCATGAGAGATATGGAGGAGGAAAGGCCCGGGAAGGAATGTCAGGGATCACTCATATTAAGGGATGGGCAGAGGAAGCAAAGTTCAAGATGGAGAATGAGACAGAAGTCTGAGGGCTGCACACAGAAACCAAGGGAGTGGAGTGACTCCTGGGGGTGGGGGGTGGGGCAGTGACGGGCACCTATGTGCAAAGGCCGCAGGAGGTGACTGGGAAAGCATGTGCTGCATGTTCATGCTTCTGAGACTGTAAATGTTTTGAAACTGGGATGTGATTTACAGCCTGTGTATATGTTTAATGTAGTTTTCCCCCAAGAAGCCCTTATTTTATAATCAGGGCATCTTAGAATTGAAAAAATATGATGATTGGTGACCTCAGTCAAAGCAGTTTTAATTCCAAGGTCAGAACCAAAGCCACACTGCAGTCAATTGGGTGGCAAATGGGTGTGTTGTCCGGAAATGGTGTGTGTAGACACTTAAGTTTGGGGAGACCTCTGGCTGGTGTGGCTCAGTGGATTGAGCACTGGCCTGTGCTCAAAAGGGTCATCAGTTCAATTCCCAATCAGGGCACGTGCCTGGGTTGTGGCAGGTCCCCAGCAGGGGGCGCGTGAGAGGCAACCACACATTGATGTTTCTTTCTCTCCCTTCCCCTCTCTCTAAAATCAATACATGCAATCTTTTTTTTTTTTTTTTTTTTTAAGAATTTTGGGGAGAAAGGGAACTTTCTGGTAGAGGGGATGCGAGATTAAACTAATCTGTACGAGGTTTTCTGTACACGAAAGGGCCAAAAGTCCACTGATTCCTTTGACTGTGGCTTTTCTTGTGAACCTAGAGTAAATTGAACATCTTGATGGAAAGGCTGAAATTCCCTTCTTTTTTTTGTACCATGTGCATTAGTAGGACATTGGTATATGCGCACAGTATGCCACGTATAAGTTCAAGGTCAAGGGCAACAAGGTGCTGTGAGGAGGCAAGGGGAAACAGAACAGATGAGGAGGTGGGCAGGGAAACCGTGGGCGTGCCGATGAGGCAGGATGTGGCGAAGGAGGGCCTCCTGCCTGCTTGCCCGTCCGAGAAGGGTCTAGAGAAGTGTGGAGCCAGAACCAAGGCAGCTCCAGTGGTAGAGAAGAGATGGTTGGGTGGGCCAGAGGGTACGCATTTTCCAGGCAGAATTTATATTTATTGATTTATTTGTGTGTAACTGAAGAGAATATTGAAGTCAGAAAGTGAAGTGTGTGCAGCAGGGTTCCTGGGCAGGTGACGATGAGAAGACATAAAGGTGTTTCCTGTGAGTGAGACACTTTTCGAAGTACTATGTGTTGCAGCTTGTAAAACTCTCAGCAACAGCGTTGCGATATAGAAACTGTTTTCACCCCAGTTTTACAAATGGGCCAACAAGGTTGAACGTGACTGATGATGGGTTGTCTGGGTCACACAGCCTGGTAAGCAGCAGAGGTGGAGTTTGAATGCAGGAAGCCTGGTTCCAGAGGCTTGTTCAGGAACAGGGAGGGGGCTGGGCCAGGGTGGCTGGTGTCCTGTGGCAATAGGAAGGGCATGGTGGTGGGGCTGGGCTGGGGGCCTGGCATGGCCCCAAGCCACAGAGAGTTCTGAGTAGGGGCAGCCGGGCTGGGGGCCAGCAGCCCTGCCCAGAGGGAGGAGGGTGGCTTGCAGATGAAGGACCCTGGGAAGAGAGGCCTGGAGTCAGCCTCTGAGTCAGGACGAGTGAGGAGAAGGAAGACATCTGGGACACCAGTGTAATTCCTGGTTGTGTTCTGGATCTGATGATCTGCGAGGACTGGGAAAGGAGCTTTAACTGCAGGCAGCAGCAATGCAGAACTGACTGCCAAATTCATATTCAGGGCTTTTTATTAAAGTTTTTTTGGTGTTACCCTTTATTTCAAAGGCTAGTCTTTAGTCTAATTAGAAGCTGCTGTTTATGTGGGTGGTGCTGTAGCCTGGGTTGCTCTGAGGTGTGAGTTACTGTCCCAAGACATTTTTCAGGGACTACTATTGGGGTCCAGGCCTATGGGGAGGAGGACAAGGAATCAGGATCGGGCAGCAGAAATCCCACGAGGCCTCAGCCAGCCCCAGAGGGGGCCTTGTTGTGGGGGCGTGGGGGCTGTGTGTGTCTGCCCCTCAGTGACCAGGCTCGGGTATGGCTGCTCCTGGTGGGGAGCATTCTGGCTGCTCTTAGAGGGTGGCTGGCTGAGGGCCTTCTTCAGGCAGCAGCCCCAGAGGCTGGGAGGAGTCCTTCCTTCCTTGAGGCATCTGGTTCATGCATCAGTGCCCGTCACGGGCAGCAAATTGTAAAATCTGAGAATCTTAAAAACATGAAGTTCTGATCACTAAAGCAGAAAAAGCTGACTTGGACGGAAGTCAAAGCATTTCATTATCAGCATTCTCGGTGGGAACTAAGAGACTTCTACGTCCTTGTGTTCAGTTTAGAATGTTACTTAATTTCTGTGTCCGTTATTTTATTTGAATGTAGATTGGACATTGAAGTGTAATGCCAAATACACAGATCAGGTTAACATTATTAGAAAGAAATTATAGGTAAAGTGGGCCCGACTTTCATGTTTGTAACCCAAGGATACTGTTTCATTGCCCTTAGAGAAGGAGGGAGGGGGAGAGAGGGAGAAACATTGATTAGTTGCCTCTTGTAAACTCCTCGACCGGGGATCAAACCCTCAGCCTTCCAGTGTACTGGATAACGAATGCTCCAACCGGCTGAACCACCTGGTCAGGGCAAGGTGGGCCTCACTTTTAAAAGGATGGTATTTCATTCCATTGTGTGTCTCCCTCAGACCAGGGGCTTTTCTGAGAAACACCGTGGTTTCTGAGAAGGGGAAAGGGTGTGTGGGGGTGAACTGGGTGCTTGTCTCAGTGGGTGTCTCCTTTCTGGGAAGGCATCTACAGTCCCTTACCCTGGAGGGTGGGCCATTCTCTCATCTGTAACACTGGGAAGAGAAGGCCTATCCGGGTTAACTTATGATATCTGTCAGACTTTTTAAAATGTGTGTCGACATCTCCTTCCAGCCTTCCCCAGTGGAGGTGAGTGGAGGAGCCTCTGGGATCTGGGGTCTGGGGCCTCGGTGCTCTGGGGTGCGGGAGGGGTGGATGGGGTGCTTGCATTTATCTGAGAAAGCAGGAGTCGCCTGGGAGGCTAGAAGTGAGGCTTCCTGCGTTTGTGGCAGCGTGAATGAGAGTAATTGTGTAAACACTGTCACTGGCTCCCAGAATTTGGGCCCAGGTCCTCACTGTGGGAGGTTCAACCCCTCCTGTGCCTCCTCCCACTGTGTTATTAATGAGCCTCATCTCTCCTCACCTTCCCCTGCACCCTGCCACGCACCATCCTCTCTCCCTCCACCTCAGGCAGGAGGAGGGACATGTGGCCCTGGGCCAGCCCCCTCACTGCCTCAGGTCAAACTGGAACAAGAATACTTGTCCTGCGGGTCTGTCGGCTTGTTTCAAGGAGCAAACAATATTGTGTTTTTGGAAACACACCCAAATGCCCAAATCCCCTACAGATGCTGAGGGCTGCCCCCCCTTCACTCCTGGGGTCTTCCTGCCAGGGCTGTTGGTGAGTCTGTGATGGCTCAGGACTCGAGTGTGAGACTGTGACCGTTCTGGAAGCTACTCAGATGGGTGGGAGTCTGAGTAGATGGTGGGGAGTCATAGGAGGGGGGGATAAAAAATAAGAGAAATTGCGTTTGAAAGAAATGCTCTCTTTCCACTGATAAAAGAAGTATTGGCCTGCGGTTGTAGCAAAAAGCTTTGGAAGGAGGTTGCTCAGGATATTGGTGGAGGGGGGACACTGGGAAGGGCTGGGCTCCCCTGCACCTTGGGGCCTCAGCCTGGTGAGCCCCCCGCCCCCCACAATGCCTTCACTGCTGCCCACCTCTGATGGGACCACCTCTCCTTCCGCTCAGGCTCACTGGCATGGGGCAGGGGTGCAGTGTACACTTCAGAATCTGAAGTCCAAGTTCCCGAGAATAAACGTGAGTTGGCTGGGGCTGTGGAAGGGGAGGGGGTAAGCAGGCCAAGGTCCCTAGGGACCTGGGGACCCTCCCGTCTTGTCCACTTGCTGCTGTCCCTTCCTCCTGCTCACTGTGAGCCTGTCTGCAGCTGCCAAGTTGTCCTGCTCCTACTCCGGCTTCTCCTATCCTCGGGTGGAGTGGAAGTTTGCCCAGGGCGACATCACCAGCCTCGTCTGCTATAACAACAAGATCACAGGTGAGCCCTGCGCCTCCTTCTGGATTGTGCCCGGATCCCAGGGAGGGGGCTCCAGTCCCCAGTCCCCAAGGCCTTCCCTCACCCTTCCTGGGTGCCAGGGGCCCCCACCCCACCTCGAGTCCCTCCCAGCTCTCCAGCCTGCTCTGCCCTGGTCCCTCTCCCCACAGCCCCCTATGAGGGCCGGGTCACCTTCTCGAACACTGCCATCACCTTCCACTCCGTGACCCGGAAGGACACGGGGACGTACACCTGCATGGTCTCGGATGAAGGTGGCACCGCCTACGGGGAGGTCAGCGTCCAGCTCACCGTGCTTGGTACGTGTCTTCTGGGCGGGCTCCGTGGTGTTGCCCAAGGGGGTGAGCACCTGGCAAGGGAGCAGCTGGAGCTGGTTGCTGGGGTGTCATTCTTGCTGGCTGCTTCACTCCCAGCAGCCCTTGCTGCCCTGTGACCAGCACCTGCTGTTCCCTCCAGTGCCTCCATCCAAGCCCACAGTGAACATCCCCTCCTCTGCCACCATCGGGAGTCGGGCAGTGCTGACCTGCTTGGAGACTGATGGCTCCCCGCCCTCTGAGTACCTCTGGTACCGGGATGGGGTCCCAATGCCTCTGGAGCCCAAGAGCAGCCGTGCTTTCAGCAACTCTTCCTACAGCATGAACACCAAGACAGGGGAGCTGGTATGGAGCGGGGGTGGGGAGGGTGGGGGCACAGGTGCCGAGGTCCTGCTGGGGGAGGAAGGACAAGCAGCAAGGTGAGCTGGGCATTAGGGCCGTAAAACCTCAAAGGTGTAGGTACTTGGCTTCCTTGAGGGGACATCGGTGTGTTTTCTGCCCCCCAGGTCTTCGATCCCGTCTCAGCCTCTGATACGGGAGAGTACTCCTGCCAGGCCCAGAACGGATTTGGGGCGGCCATGATGTCCGACACGGTGCGCATGGAGGCAGGTGAGCATGGGCGCAGCAGGGCCGGGGCTCTGCCCTGGGTGGAGGCCGCCTTTCGTGCTGGCATGGAGGGTGTCGCCAGTGCTGTGAGTGAGCATCCTCTCATCTGTGTCTCGCAGTGGAGCTGAATGTGGGGGGCATTGTGGCAGCTGTCCTGGTAACGCTCATTCTCCTTGGTTTCCTGATTTTCGGCATCTGGTTCGCCTACCGCCGCGGCTACTTTGACAGTAAGAACTTGCCCTCAAAAGGCCTCCTTTGTCCCATCCAGGTTCGGGGTACAGTTACCGGCTGCGGTGTGAATGCCCGCCCCTGGGGCTGTGTGCCGGGTCCCACCTTCTGCACCGTGCTGCTCTGCTGACACTCTCGGTCCCCCTTCTTCTTTTTCAGGGACAAAGAAAGTGTGAGTGAGGCGCTGTGCTGGGGTCGCCGAGGTGGAGAATGTGGAGAATGTGGATGCTTGTGGTTTGAAGCTGCGATGGGCCCCCAGGGAAGGGGTGGGAGGTGGAGGCTGTAGGCTGCTGGGAAACACATTTGAATTCTACCTGCTCCCTGTGGCTACATGCCCCTTCTCCCTCCGTGTGCCCTGCTCCCCCCACCAAGACCTCATGGTTCTGGGAAGTTCTCAGTTCTGACCTCCAAAGCTGGCCAGCAGAGCTGAGGGACAGGGGCTCGGGGTCCGAGTGCCTCCATCATCTTCTGGTTTGTCCACAGGACCGAGAGTAAGAAGGTCATCTACAGCCAGCCCTCCGCTCGAAGTGAAGTGAGTGTGCTGGGTGGGGCCGGGAGTGAGAGACTTCCAGCCTGCGGTGAAGTGTTTGGGGAATTCTGAGCTTGTGCTTTACTTCCCCAGGGAGAATTCAGACAGACCTCCTCGTTCCTGGTGTGACCCTCCGAGCTGGCCTTACTCGGGTGCTACCGGACTCTGGCACCAGATGCTGTGGTTTCACAGGATGTTGTGTTTGTCTTCTGGCCCACAGGGGCCCCTTTTTCCTTTGTTGGGATGTGTTTTCAGTAATGTCAGCCAGGAGCCCCCTCCCTGCCCCTTTGTGTCTTCCTCCTTGCCCGGTGCTGCTAGGGGGCACGCTCTCCTCTGTCCTTACGAGGAGCCAAGTGGGAGTCTTGGCTGTGCCTGCTGACTTCCTCAGGAGTGGAGGGGCACTCGCTCCAGCTGTGCAGCCGCCCTGGAATAGGGATTGTGAGCCTGAAGCCTCGGCTCCTTCCCGCAGACCGAGGACCAGAGGAAACGAAACGGTGGTTTGGGGGCAACATCAGTCTCTTCTCCCTCTGCCTTCCCTCAGGAAATGCCCCTGGGGTCCTCCTGCAGCGTCCTGCACACAAGCAGAATGACACCACCTGTGTCTGTAGGAGAAACAGGACCTTTGGCCATGGACAGTTTTGGGGGACAAGAAGCGTGGGTGTCTGAGCTGGAGCTGTGCTGTGGCTGCTGAGCTGCGTGCGTGGTCTGAGCTCTGATGATGAGTGTGTGCTGGGGGCTTCCTGGCTCTTTGGTGAGAGAGAGAGAGAGAGAGAATATGAATGAATATGTGTGTGTGTGTGTGTGTGTGTGTGTGTGTGTGTGTGTGTGTGTGTAGCTGGAAATAAAAACTTGGTTGGTCCAAGGTTCTTGTTGTGCCTGGGGGAGGGAGGTTCTCAGTCACCTGCTTTGTGCAAACAGGGAAGTGCCCAAAGCCCTGCTTCCCCAGAAACCTGGGCAGGCCCTGCTCCCTGTCCCACCACTTCCTGGTTCCTGTCTCAAGGTGGAGCTTCTGGACCTCAGTCCAGAGCCCTCTGGTGGCGCCTGTGTGCAGGGCTCTGCATCAATCACACCCACCCTCCACCCCACCCACCTGAGGCTGCGGGAGAGTGCTCCTGAGGCAGGAGGATTTCTTGCCCCATTTGGGGAACAGTGTCTTCAGCAGAAGCTAACAGTGGCTGCTCCTCTATTTAGTGGGGCTGCTGTTCAAAGAAAATGTCACTTGGGACAGGTTCCTGTGGCCGTGTGGGTGCACGGGTCTGCCCAGCCTTGCAGTCCAGCCCTTCACCCCGTAGTTATTGTCTCCCCACTGACAGGTCTCTGGTCCATTGGTTAACCCGCAGATACGGGCTTTTCTAGCGTCCATGTTGCTGCTTCATCTCTGGGGAGGGTGCTGAGTACTGCTTTGCAGCCTGACCTGGAAATCCCTGACGGAACAGCTTTCTGTCCAGGGTCCAAAATGACCGACAAAAACCAAATCAAACCCTTAGGGAAGGGTCACACACCAATCAAAAAGAAATGTCTAGATGGCAATGAAATTTAGTGAGACAATAAAAGTAGAGATTACAAGATGGTTCTGGAAGAATGGGATGAGTAAAGTGTGTCTCAGCTGTTATGTTGGGAGAAGGGTTGGGGGAGGAGGCCACGGGGACTGGAGGTGAGTCACTGCCTGTGACATGGTCGCTCAGTTCCCTGGGTTACCTGCAGCAGCTGTGGGACTTCCCTCGGCAGCTCAGCACTGCTCCTTCGACTGGGAGACCATGCCTTCCTTCACTGTAGTGTCAAAACCAATTTTTTGTAATGTTTTTCACATTGAGTTTAAGTCCTGAAGTTCCACATTTAAAGGATGGGGACTCTCGGAATCCCTTGTCCCTTCAAAGTCCTCCTGTTAGTCTTACTGAGTCAGTCTTACTGAGTCACAAAGTGGAGGTAGGCTTCCTCAAGGTTTGGTGACTGCCTCACTGACCCTTGGCCTGTGCTCCCCCCAGGGATGACAAATGGGTGTGCCCCACAGTGACAGGGAGACAAAGGCTATTTCCTGCAGCTACAGGACTTGCAACATGGACCCACAGACACCAGAAATGAAGCAGTTGAGGGTGTTATTTATTGGCCTGTTGGAAAGGTCTACAGGTCAAGGCCAGGAGGGTACAGGGGAGGGTTGGTCCATTTCTCAGAACAGTATGTTCTGTGCATTGTGGCGGTAGCTTCAAGGGAATTTTAAAAGTACAACTTCCATTTAAAGATGTCTTGATTTGGCTGGTGTAGCTCAGTGGATTGTGCACTGGCCTCTGAACCAAAGGGTGGCTGGTTTGATTCCCAGTCAGGACACATGCCTGGGTTGTGGGCCAGGTCCCCAGTGGGGGGTGCACAAGAGGCAACTACAGAGTGATGTTTTCCTCTCTCCTTCCCCATCTCTAGAAATAAAATCTTTAAAAAAAAAAAAGATGTCGAATTCTCTAGCTCCAATTTAGTGTCTGTTCTTTGGTCCTAGATGTAAGACTAACATGAAATGACACTTGGGTAACTTTGCTGAGTGGTCTTGCTGTCCCTGTGTCACAGGTGGGAGAACCGCCCAGGGATGAGCAGGACCTTTTCCTGCAATAGAACTGGGCAGGTGCTGGATCTGAGATTTAAGACAGCTGGGATGGGGCAGTGGGGTGGTCCTGCTTAGGGGCCCTGAAAGCAAAAGACAAGAGTAGAGAGAAACAAGTTAACTTCTCCATACAGGTGGGAATTTGGGTATCAGGACACTGGAAGAAATGATGTGGCTGGAGTTTCTGCCAAACTGAGTAAGTCTCGTTTGCATCCCAGTATGGTTCACAGGAACCATTGACCGCACAGAAATGAGCGCTCGATGAAGTGTGTGTGTGGGGGGGTGCCCTATGAGTTCCACCTTCTGGAATGAAAGTTAAACTTGTGCAAGTGACTTGGATGACAAAGTAAAGGCAGCAAGGAGTTGGAAGGAACGGAAACTTCATTAGCTTGGAAAACGGGACTTCAAGATCTCAACGGGTGGGAACAATCAACTCATCTCTTAGGCGGCCTGCAAACAAACTCTGTTTTCGGTGCCTCTGTGAGGTGACGATAGACAGCTGGGACGTGCACAGAGGAAGTGGTCTAGGTGGTGAAGGGACTGAGAACTGTCCGGCAGGAACTTTTACAAGAATCAGTGTCAACTCTGCAGAATCAAAGACCCAGGCGAGACAAAGGTGCAGTCCCGGTGTTGGGAGGCCAGTGCAGCAATGGCCCCTAGGGAGAGAGACCATTGGGACCAGGGACTGGGTGTCCACAGGAGACTTCACAGTTCAGAGCTGGAAGGGGGTGTCGTGTAGTGGGAAGAAGCCATTTTTGGGCAGATCCTGTTTCACTCCAGCCTTTTTTGTGCCATTGGCAAAGTCCTCCCAGTCTCCATTTGTCACATAAAAGTCACTGGCACTACCCACCCTTATGATGCTTTTAGAAGCTAATTGGGCAAGATCTGTGAAGCGCTCTACAAGAAACTGCTCACATCATAAGCCCTGCCCTTGCTTACTCTCAGACTGGATATCTTAGTCCAGGAGTTTTTAAACTTTCAGTAAGTGGCTAGAGAATTTCTTGACTATTACAAAAGTTTAGTTAACCAAAAAGTTCCATGAGAAAATGTACATGACTTAATGTTCACAACTCAGTAAAACACGCTGGGGAGTGCAGCCCTTGCTCACTTGTTTGAAGGCATCTAATGGCAGTGTTTCCCGTGTCACCAGCTGTGCATGCTGGTTTGTTGCCCACTGGTTGCCATCCCCACACACTCACCTGTCACCAGGTTCACAGAGGGGCCAGATCTCCCCGATATTCCTCAGACACGTGTGCCCTCACTTCAATAACTTATTTTTCTTAAATGTTTTTTCAACTAAGGAGGGTGAGCTTTGCCCTTGGTGTCTACTGGGCGAGCCAAAGACGCCACCAGAAAATTAACACTTCTAGGCATTGGAGACCCTACAGTCCTTCCATTGGAAACCCTGTGTCCAACCTCACAGCTGTACAAGAGCAGAGTGTGGCTGTTTCTGTCAGGCTTTGTGTATGGACACTGATGGGTGAACATCATCGTCTCCACATGTCTTGAAATTGTTAACTTGATTTGTTCCCCAATCGTTAAAAAATGTAAGAATCACTCCTAGATCCCAGGCTGCACAAAAACAGACCATGGCCTGGAAATTGGCACATTGTTCGTGGCTGAAGTTAGAAGAAAGCGCTTGGAGTGGCAGACGTACTACAATGTGTGGGTGATGCGTTGTTGAAGTGCACGGCTGGCGCTGGCCCAATTTCATCAACCAGAGCCGCCCCAGGAAACTTTATAAAGAAAAGGAAAGCAGCAAACCTCATTTCTTTTTGCACCTGACTTTAAAATTCCTTTGATCCAGGCCTTATAAACATCCCTGGGGAGAAAGGAACTCAGGACCGTGTGGGTGAGGGCAGCTGGATGAGGGTGACGAGAATGAGAGCTGGGTCACCTGGGCCAGAAGGGAGGACGGAGTGGATGGAAAACCAGGACGTCTGTGGAGAGCGATGAGGAGAGGGTATAAGGGCTGTGGAGATCCACCCCCAGGGGGGCCCGTTAGAGCAACAGGGAAATCCAATTTCTGCCTCTAGTCCATTCTGCGTGGACTCTTAAATTATGGGAAGTAATAACAAAGTAGTTTTCAGCAATCTGTTTATTGCTTCTTAGCTGATATCACCAACACCCTGGAGGGTGGGAAGCTTGTGTTCATTGTACTTGCCCAATGTCTGCCTGTTCTTTGATTAATGGTGACTAAATTTACACAGTCCAGACCTGTATAAATCAGGGTCAGTGAAGAGCCGACACATAGGCCATCACCAGCAATATCACCCTCTGTTGCTTGTGTGCCAGCCAAGGGCAGAGGGAGCAGGGACAGAGGACCCCAGGTCCTGGAGTTGTAAATGTTGCTGCCATGATGTTTGGTTGGTGCAGGTGGGGATCCAGTGCCGCAGGCTGCAGGCCCAGAAGGGAATGACGAGGGTAAAGGTGGCCAGGCCCCAGGGTTCGAGCTCTTCCTGCCTCAGCCCAGCTCACAGCTTAAGGTGACCACAAAGGACCATATCGAAACCTTCCCCAGGGACACATCACCTGTGACAAAAATGTGCCTCTCTGGCATATGGATTCTTTTAAGTTAAAGTTACTTAAGAAATAGCCAGTGCAAGAAGGACACTCTGTCCTCTGTCCCCCTTAAAGCAGGAAACAAACCTGCCCTATGAAAGGTGCCCTCCTCACAAGGGGAAGCAGAGAGGCATGTTTTTGACTGGAGTTGGGAAGTCAGGATAGAAACAAGCCGTGTTACTTCTCTGCTAATTTGCTGCCCCAAGTCCAAAATGGTTTGTCTTGTCCATTCTTAACAAGTTCATTGTTTATTTGTTTAAAAGGTATGAAAACTGTGTGTTTTGGTTACTTTGGAGTCTCATATTTCTATGAGCTTCCATATGTGTGAAATTTGATCTTTTTTCTATTTATGTTACTAGATCACCTGGGTTCCTGGGCTGCCTGCCTCAGAGCCCAGTGGGACGTGAGCAGCAGTTCTCAGCCAGGAGACTGGTTTTATTTATTAGTTTGAGGAAATGGCACCAAGCCTGGAGTCACAGGTGTGTTTGTGCTCAAAGAGTGCATTTTGTGCTAAAAGCCAGGGCTCCCTGATGGCTTTTAGGGGACAGGTCATGTGGGGGAAAGGTCGCTAATCACGGTGGCCGAAGGAGGTGGGGCCGTGGACTGCAGTGCTTGGTTGGGGCGGGGTAGGGATGGTTGGGCACTGTCAGGTCCTGCTGTCTGCCATGGTGCCGTTCTGTCTGGTTTCAAGAGGATGTGGTCCCTAGAGGGGTCTGCGTTCATGGGCCTGGACTGAGACACAGCTGAGGTCAAGATGTCATCTTCAGCTTTACCTGAAACTCTTATCTCTGTGGTCATCGGGCCTGAGGCTTTGTTCTTAAGACATTTTGATGCTGAGCAGAATCTGGTGTCCCAAGGGTTTAATGATTAAGGAAGGGAGCAGATGGACAGGAAGGAGAAAGCTTTGGTTAAAGAAATGGAGTTTCTGTGCGGTGACATTTATCTGTCTTATGTCAGGATTAGATCAGCTGCAGCACCTGGAAGTGTAGACCAAGAGGTTTTCCTCTGGCAGCTCGTGTGGCATCTGGAGTGACTGCATGTGTGGCAGGGGAAGAAAAAGTTGCCTTGGGCTCCACAAATCGGTATGCCCAAGTGGCATATTTAGGGGTGGCATATCCTGTCACCCCTCAGTGTCTGTTTTTGGAAGGGAGTAGCCCATGAAGCACCGGTTGGCATCTGTAAAGATGTTCAGGCTGAGAAGGGCTGGTGTGGCCATGAACGCAGGTCCGGCTGCCCGCTGCTACGAAAGCCAAACTCGAGAGGCAGGTGCTGATGGAAAAGGGTTTATTCGGGGGCTGGCCACCAGGAAGATGGGGGACTCTTGTCTCAGAGCCTGTCTCCCCCTCAGTGCAGGCAGAGGTTTTACAAGGAAGGAGAGAGGAAGAGAGCGAAGAGATCCAGGGAGGGGTTTGCAAAGTTCTCCACGTGCCGACAAGAATAGTCCGAGAATAGTCCTTTCCACTGAGGCAGGTGACGGTCCAGTGTGCATCACCTTGCCTTAGTCACCTTGGCTGCACAGTTGAAGGTCAGCAAATCTCCTGGAGCTGGGATGCCAGAAGGTCGGGTCTGTCCCTTTTGAAGTTAGTTTCTAGTGTTCTTATACCAGCAGGCTGTTCATCTACCCTACACGACAGAGCCAGCATTTGCAGAAACAGTGCGAAAAGGACGGTGGGGTGGGCCGAAGTTTTCCAGGGTTGCAGCATGGATGGTGGGTAAAGCCATCACAGGGATTTTTGTAAAAAAGGTGTCAGAAGATGGGCACTCTGTAGAGCTTGAGGCAACAGATTTCAGTGAGAAGCCAGGCTATGTTTTCCTGGATGGAGCCACAGATTTAGGAGCCAGGAGCTCATGTGACTGAAAACGTTTGATAGGAAGCACCCATGGGGTTGGAGGGCAGGTTGCATAGTATTTATGCAGTGACAATGACCTGGACTCATGCTAAGTGCTTTGGATGTTGGGACACAGTTAGTCCTCAGCCCTGAGAGGCAGGTGTCAGTATTATCTCTGGTTTCAGAGGAGGAAAGAGGCACGTAGGTGCAGTGCCCTCTCAAGGGCACGTAGCTGTGAGTATGACGCCAGCCCAGGCCCCAGAGCCCAAATTCTGCAGAATGTGCTGCATGAAAGAGCTATTGGGAAGCTTGGTGTCCTGACTCCAAATCTCCAAATGCAGGAACAGGACCGCCACCTGCAAAGCGCCCCCACCCTCACCCGACCCTCACCCCACCCCCACTGCACCCTCAGGCTTGCAGCCACTCCCCAGCCCAGCTTCACTCCGGTGGGCGGGCCATGGGAGTGGATGGAGGGAAGGAAGGTGAGAAGGGCTAGTAAGGGAAGTGGAGCATTTGCTGCCACAGGGAAAGCAGAAGAAAAGCAATGGTCCCTGCCCCCGCCCCTCCATGGGAAGAGGAAACAAAGGTCAGGCCCTCCGGGTGAGAGAAGGGAGGAAATGAAGAGATTTTGGAAGGGAAAGTGAAAAAAGAAGAAGGGAGGGAATGTAGAAGTGCGGATGGGGAACTGGAGCAAAAGCAAAATCTTAGGAAAGTGTTTCAGTTCGCAATGGCGGAAGCCTGGACATCAAGTTGAGAACGCCCGGACCTGGCAGACTTTTCTAGCATCCTCAACTCCTCTTCTTCCACAACCCCCACTTACCTAGGGCTGCACCTCCCAGGCACACCCTCCCAACCCCTTCCCTACACCCTCGCAGTGCTCTGCGGGTGGGACAGGCTCTGCCGATGGCTGCTTGGTCCCTGCGCAGACTTCCCCACATCGCCGGGGAGTGCAGGTTGGGAAATTCCTCCGCGTCTGCCTTCCCATCAGCAGCTGGGCCAGGGAGAGTGAGGCTCAAGATTTCGAAGGTGTTTTGTGAGTCACTGGGAGCCCCGCCCACTTGAGGCAAACTTCGAGTTCATTTGGTGGAAACTGTCAGGTCCAGGGCCTGTGGTTTCTCTGCAGCCTCCCAGCTCTCAGTTAATGAGAGAGGCTCTGCTTGAGGAAACTGCGGCCGGACCGGCAGTGCGGCCGTGCTGCTGCTCTGCGGCCGCTGCGCCTGTGCACACAGCACGTCGGCGAACAGGCAGAGCCCGCCGCCCTTCTGCTCTGCGTGGGATGCTGGGGCCGGCTCTCACCCTCGCCCTCCTGGTTCTCACCGGACATCAGAGCCAAGGTGAGGGGTCCTGTCTGCACAGGGAGGGGCTGCCTCGGCCTCAGGGAAGTGGGTCAGGTCCCGTGCCTCTGGATGGGGTGCCTGCTGCTGTCACCTGGAACGAGGCTGAGCAGCCCCTGACGGCTATGGACCCTGGGTTGGACCAGCAAGGCTGGCAGAGGGCCCGGAGGAGACTGGCCAGCCGCCCGTGGTCCGATGGCCTGGGGCTTCACTTTGTTTTTGTGTATGATGAGAGGAAGTGTCCTTCCTGACAGCTGTAGGAAGGACCAAGGAAATAGCTGCTCATTACCAGCGGGAAGGAGAATCAAGTGGGCCTCGGGCTTGGGTTTCCCCAAGGGAGTTGGGTGGCTCTGGAGCTCAGAAACAGCAGCTTGTTGTGCCCGGAGGCAGGGGAGCTGTGCGCCCAGGAGGGAGGTGTGGACAGCAGCCTCAGAGGCGTTGCCTGCCTGGCCTGGGGCCTCCTCCCCTGGCAGCTCCTGCAGAGCTAAGAACTTGGCCAGAAAACTGCTAGGGAGGTGGTGACTTGGGTGGGGGGCGAAGGAGAGGGGCTCCCTGGGTTAGAGGGTGGAAACCAAGGTGCCAGGGTCTGTTAGGAGGCCGAGATCAGGTGGGCGGGATTGGCAGCCTTGCCTGGGGGATGAGAGTGACAGAAGGTCGAGGCTGAGATGAAGATGACGAGTCTGTGTGACAAGGGACGAGCCCTGTCCTCCTCCATGTCCAGCCAGCACTGTCGCGGCTGTCTCTGCAGACCCACTCGGGTGATGCTGGGCCAGGGGTCTGGGTACAGTGGGGGAAGGGCTTGGGCAGAGGGACCTGCTTGCTGCGTCCCCCATGGGGCTGGCCTGGCGTGAGCTGACGGAAACCGCTGTTTGTCTGTTTTAATGTTTAAAAGTTATAGTTTGAAACAATCTGGAGTTCCAGAATCATTGTGACAATAGTACACAAAATTCTCGTATTTCCTTCACCTAGATCAGTTAACATTTAACCACATTTGCTCTCTTTCCCTTTCTCTCCGTGTGTATCTGTGTGCATATAAACAGAAAATAGTAATGCTCTTTGTTGAAACATTTCAGAGTGATGCCCCTTTACTCTCCTGATCCTTTTGGCACATATTGCCCAAGAGCAGAAACATTACCATGTCATATCACATCATCACAGTGGTCGAGTTTGGGATGCTTAGCTACCAAATATGGAGCCTACATTTAAATATGACCCATTATCCCAATGATGTGCTTTATGGAATTTTTTTCCTGATTCAGAATCCAATCAGGATAGTGTATTAGATTCACTTGTTATGTCCTTAGTCATTTTTTTTATTTTTATTTTTATTTATTTATTTTAGACAGAGAGGAAGGGAGGGAGAAAGAGAGGGAGCAAAGCATCAATGTGTGGTTGTCTCTTGTGCATCTGCAACTGAGGACCCAGCCCACAACCCGGGCATGTGCCCTGACTGGGAATCTAACTGGCTACCGTTTGGTTCACAGGCTGGCACTCAATCCACTGAGCCAAACCAGCCAGGGTTGTCCTTAGTTATTTTCAATCTACAAAACTATTCCGCAACCTTCCTTCATCACAGGGACATTTTGGGAATACATGTCATTGTTTTGCACAATGATTCCTCAATCTGGGCTTGTCTGATGTTTCTGTGTATGATTCAGGAGATATGATTTTTGCCATCAATACCACAAAAGGAATGTTTTTTTTTTTTCATTGCATTCCATCAGGAGACAGGGTGACAGTGAAACATTTTCTTTACAACTGGGGTCACTGGAGAATGCCATCAGTGTAAGACACATGGAAGAAGCTCACATTCTTCAATTTGCAAAAGTCTTCCACAGGCTGCTGACTTCATGCTGAGCAAAGCCACATGGGTTATGGTGGTCTCTGGCTCTGACTCCCCGACTTCCTGTCCTTCCTCTCTGCCACCCACTGTGTTTCAGCCACACTGGCTGCTGGGCCCCCCCCCCCCAGCTCAGACTCCTCCTTTGCCATGGGGCTTACTCCCTGAGCCCCTCAGGGTTCCCCTCAAACGCCACCTTCTCAGTGATGTCTTCCCAATAACATGTCAGCCCCGCCACTCTGCAGCACCTCACCGCCTTCTCTGCTCGCTTTCCTCTGCAGGAGGCACCTCCATCTTACCTGCTGTCCTCCCGTTTACTGACTGATTTTCTGTCCCCAGGCCCCACTGTCCCTCACTAGGATGCGATGTCCTTGAGGCCAGGGCTTCGGTCTGTTTTGTTCACCACTGTGTCTTTAGCATCTGGAATAGCATCTGGCGCAGACAGACTTTCTGTTAAGATTTATTGGATGAATGAATAAAGTGAGAGTTTATCTCCACACTGCAGAGTTTCACTGGGGAAAACTAGGACCACCTCTGTGGCCTTGGGGATCAGAACTAACCTCTTATTTCACAGTTTCTCGCTTTTATTTTATGTTATTTATTTATTTTTATTGTTTTTATTATTTTAAAATATATTTTATTGATTATGCTATTACAGTTGTCCAATTTTCTCCCTTTTATTCCCCTCCACCCTGCATACCCCTCCTACCTGCATTCCACCCCTTTAGTTCATGTCCGTGGGTCATACATATAAGTTCTTTGGTTTCTCCATTTCCTATACTATTCTGAATCTTCCCCTGTCTGTTTTGTACCTGCCATTTATGCTTCTTATTCCCTGTACCTTTCCCCCTTTATCTCTTTCCCCCTCCCACTGATAACCCTCCATGTGATCGTGATCTCCATTTCTTGATTCCGTTCCTGTTCTATTGTTTGCTTAGCTCGTTTTCGTTGTTGTTGTTTTTTTTTTTTTTCCAGTTCGGTTGTTGATAGTTGTGAGTTTGTTGTCATTTTACTGTTAACGCTTTTGATCTTCTTTTTCTTAGATAAGTTCCTTTAAAATTTCATAGAATAAGGGCTTGGCAATGATGAACTCCTTTAACTTGATCTTATCCGGGAAGCACTTTATCTGCCCTTCCATTCTAAATGATAGCTTTGCTGGATACAGTAATCTTGGATGTAGGTCCTTGCTTTTCATGACTTCAAATACTTCTTTCCAGCCCCTTCTTGCCTATAAGGTTCCTTTCAAAAAATCAACTGACACTCTTATGGGAACTCCTTTGTAGGTAACTGTCTCCTTTTCTCTTGCTGCTTTTAAGATTCTCTCCTCATCTTTAATCTTGGGTATTGTAATTATGCTGTGCCTTGGCGTGTGCTTCTTTGGATCCAGCTTCTTTGGGACTCTGTGAACTTCCTGGACTTCTGGAAGTTTATTTCCTTTGCCAGATTAGGGAAGTTCTCCTTCATTATTTTTTCAAATTAGTTTTCAATTTCTTGCTTTTCCTCTTCTCCTTCTGGCACCCCTATGATTCAGATGCTGGAACATTTAAAGATGTCCTAGAGGTTCCTAAGCTTCTCCTCATTTTTTTTGAGTTCTTGTTTCTTCATTCTTTTCTGGTTGAATGTTTATTTCTTCCTTCTGGTCCAAACCATTGATTAGAGTCCTGGTTTCCTTCCCTTCACTGTTGGTTCCCCATACTTTTTCCTTTATTTCACTTTTCATAGCCTTAACTTTTTCCTCTATTTTGTGACCATACTCAACCATTTCTGTGAGCATCCTGATTACCAGTGTTTTGAAATGTGCATCTGATAGGCTGGCTATCTCTTCATCGCTTAGTTGTATTTTTTCTGGAGCTTTGATCTGTTCTTTCATTTGGGCCTTTTTTTTTTTTTTTCCTCAGCATGCCTGTTACTAGTAAAGGGTGGAGCCTTAGGTGTTCACCAGGGTGGGGTACATCACTGCATAGTGACGCTGTATGTGGGGGAGCAGTCCTAGGGAAACAATGCCGCTCATTGAGCTCTCTGCTGGCTCAGTCACTTCTGCTTCTACACACAAGCAAACTGGGCCCTTCCTGGTGCTGATTCCTGGGTGGGTTTGTGTACATTCTAGGACCCTGTGTGTCTCTCCAACAAACTCTTCTGTGAAGCTGGGAATATCTCCCACCATTGCAACCCCCACAGGTTTTTTCAGTCAGAGGTTTGAGGTTTTCTTTCCCTGCACTGGATTTCACAACCCTGGGTTGTGAGGTTTGTCTTGCTTCCAGTTGTTCCTCATGGTTTACCTGCATGTGAATGTGGGACCACCCAGTTTACAATCCTCTGCCTTGCCGCAAGTCCTCTCTGCCTGGCTGCCTGTCTCTGCCCCTCCTACAGGTCTGGATGAATGTTTCTTCTTTAACTCCTTGGTTGTTGGACTTCCATACAGTTCGATTTTTCTGTCAGTTCTGGTTGGTTTTTTGTTTTTAAATTCGTTGTTGCCCTTCTTTTGGTTGTGCAAGGAGGCACAGTGCATGCCTCCATCTTGCCCAGAAGTCTCTGTTGTATTTATTTTTAAATATGTTATTTATTTTAAAATATGTTATTTATTTTAAAATATTTTATTTATTTTTGGAGAGAGGGGAAGGGAGGGAGAAAGAGAGGGAGAGAAACATCGATGTGCGAGAGAAATGGCTGATTGGCTCTTGCCTGCTCCCAACAGGGGGCCTTGCTGGCAGCCCAGGCGTGTGACCTGACCAGAAGTTGGAAATTGAACTGGTGGCCTTTCACTTTGCAGGGCAATAAACTGCAGTGGTCAGGGGTCGGTCCGGTTTCTTGTATCTCAAATGAGGGCAGCAGTGGTGCCTGCTTCGTGGGGATGTGTGAGGATTGGGTATGAGAGAGACAGCAGCCCACAGAGGGCTTAGGAAAGTGAGTTCACAAGTTCCCTCTGTGACTGCTCATGCTATTCAGCTCTTCAGAGGCAGGACAGACACTTATGTCACCTAGTTTCTGAATCTCAGTCAGGAAGAGAGACTATTCTGTAACCCTTCCTCTGTTTCTAATTGAATAGAAAGTGAGGTAGAAAATCTTAAGATGATGAAGCTTTATTATGTGGCTCTTTTCTGAGGTTTCTCATTGTCCCATCCGGGATCGTAGGGAGACCTCAACATTTTTAACTTAAAAGAACATGCATTGAGTGACATTATTATATCACATTGTGAAATGTTGTAATTGCTTTTACAGTAACATCTCCCAATCTATTTGCACCCTTTCCCTGGTCTTTTTTTAGAAATGTAATCATTGCTGTATTTTTCCCATTACCATTTAGTCCCCTTATACCCCCCACCCCCATCAATCACTGTACTGTTGTCCATGTCTATGAGTCCTTTTTCCTTTCTGCTCGGTCCCTCCAGGCCCTCCCCCTGCCATTAGCTGTCATCCTGCTCTCCATCCGAGTCTGCCCCCGTTTTCCTTGTTAGTTCAGTTTGTTCATTAGATTCTAAGGACTTTGTTCCTAAAGATTTTATTAATTTATTTATTTTTAAAGATTTTATTTATTTTTTGTTAGAGAAAGGGGAAGGGAGGGAGAAAGAGAAGGAGAGAAACATCGATGTGTGAGATAAACACTGATAGGTTGCCTCTTGCACATCCCCAACTGGGCACCAGGCCTGCCAGAAATTGAACCGGCAACATTTTGCTTTGCCATCAGTGCTCACCCAACTGTGCCACGCTGGCCAGGGCTCCCTGACGTATTTTGAGCATCTGTACTGACACTGGGCAGGTGTGGAGGGTGCAGAGGTGGACGGCCCTTTTGTTCATGGAGCCGACGTCTGTCACACGAATTGACATATAATCACAGCTGTGCAACAAAGTATCCAATACGGCAGGAGCTCAAAACATGGTAGTTGAGTGAATACATGAATCTTTTAAGCATCTCAGAGGCAGATTGGGATGATTTGGGGGGTCAGGTGAGCTGGGGAGTGGGGCCTTCAAATCACTGCCCACAAGAGTGGGCCTCGGTCGTAAAATCCACTTAGGACCCTAAATTCGGAGAAAACCCCAAAGGACACACTGGAGGCTGCGCATGCCAGGGACTGTGGGCAAAATAAGGGCCCAGGCGGCGATCTCTGGGCTTGGCTCTCAGGGCTGCCTGCCTGCCATTCATGCAGAGGGTGTTGGAGCTCCCGCTTTTCAAGAAGGAGCCTTTGGACTGTGGCTGCCTGGTGGTGGTCCAGGCGAGGGAGGCTGGGTCTCTGCCCTTCTCTTCTTCAAAGTGTGGATGGTGAGGTGGCTGGGTGGGTCTGGGAGGAGAGAACTCAGGAGGGAGCCCAGTTCTGCAGAAGTCATTGCAGGGACAGCTGAGCCACTGCCTCATGAACGTGCTTTCTCATTGAAGCGTGTAGTGTGCAGAGGAGCCTGCGGAGTTGCAGCTGTGCGTCTCAGTGGGTCCTTGTGAGGTGCTCGAAGCTCTGCAGAGACCTCACGTCTTCCCCTGCCCGTTTCCCCTCCCTCTTCCAAACACTCACCCAGTACTCCAGCCTCTAACATCGTAGGTTAGTTTTGTCTGTGTGTCAGGGCAGTTGTACGGCAGGTAGTCTTGGGTTTGGCCTCGTTTGCTCAGCATCTGATGAGATTGTCTGTGATGTTATTCGTAGCTGACCTTTTTCCGTTTTACACAGCTGATTGTTTTCATGGCTGTATAAGACTTCATTGTCTGACCCAGTGAAAGCTTGTTCCCTGGTTCTGCACTGGAGGTAGCGGTGGGTCAGTTCCAGGTTTCTCATTGGGATGCTGCTGCTGCAAGCTCTTTGCACATGCCTTTGTTCATGCGCGTGTACTAATGCCTTTCCAGGGCGGAGTCACGGGGATGCAGGTGCACACACCTCGAGCAGAGGCTGCCTAACTGTTTTCTAAGTGGTTGAACCCAGCACTGCCTGAGAGCTCCCCGTGTCTCTTTGGACAGCGGAGGCCTCTCCTGAGGGTCTGTAAATGGGATAGGAAAGCGCCGGAGCCCGGACACCACCTCCATGCGGTGCCCCCTGGCTGCTGCCTAAAAGTCCTCCATGAGAGTCACTTCTGAGGGGTCACTCAGGTGAATTCTTTTAAAAAAAATGTATTTTATTGATTATGCTATTACAGTTGTCCCATTCCCCCCCTTCATTCCCCTCCACCCTGCACACCCTCTCCCACCCACATCCCCCTTTAGTTCATGTCCATGTGTCATACTTACAAGTTCTTTAGCTTCTACATTTCCCATACTATTCTTAACCTCCCCTTGTCTATTTTCTACCTACCATTTATGCTACTTATTCTCTATACCTTTCCCCCCCTCTCCTCCTCCCACTCCCCTGTTGCTAACCCTCCATGTGAACTCCATTTCTGTGGTTCTGCTCCTGTTCTATTGTTTGTTTATTTGTTTTTGTTTTTGTTTTAGGTGTGGTTGTTAATAATTGTGAGTTTGCTGTCATTTTACTGTACATGTTTTTTATCTTCTTTTTCTTAGATAAGTCCCTTTAACATTTGGTATAATAAGGGCTTGGTGATGATGAACTCCTTTAACTTGACCTTATCTGACAAGCACTTTATCTGCCCTTCCATTCTAAATGAAAGCTTTGCTGGATAGAGCAATCTTGGATGTAGGTCCTTGCCTTTCACAACTTGGAATACTTCTTCCAGCCCCTTCTTGCCTGCAAGGTCTCTTTTGAGAAATCAGCTGATAGTCTGCTGGGACCTCCTTTGTAGGTGACTGTCCCCTTATCCCTTGCTGCTTCTAGAATTCTCTCCTTCATTTTAATCTTGGCTAATGTAATTATGATGTGCCTTGGTGTGTGCTTCCTTGGGTCCAACTTCTTTGGGACTCTCTGAGCTTTCTGTACTTCCTGGAAGTCTATTTCCTTTGCCAGATTGGGGAAGTTCTCCTTTATTATTTGTTCCAATAAGTTTTCCACTTGTTGCTCTTCCTCTTCCCCTTCTGGTACCCCTATAATTTAGATGTTGGCACGTTTAAAGATGTCCTGGAGGTTCTTAAGCCTCTCCTCATTTTTTTGAATTCTTGTTTCTTCATTCTTTTCTGTTTAGTTGTTTTTTTCTTCCTTCTGGTCCACTCCATTGATTTGAGTCCCAGTTTTCTTCCCAACACTGTTGGTTCCCCGTGCACTTTCCTTCATTTCACTTAGTGTAGCCTTCATTTTTTCATCTAATTTACGACCAAATTCAACCAATTCTGTGAGCATCCTGATCACCAGTACTTTGAATTGTGCATCTGATAGGTTGGCTATCTCTTCATCGCTTAGTTGTATTTGCTCTGGAGCTTTGATCTGTTCTTTCATTTGGGCCTTTTTTTTTTTTGTCTTGATGTGCCTGTTATGTATGAGGGGTGGAGCCTTAGGTGTTCACCAGGTTGGGGCAAACCAGTCGCTGGGTTGTGACACTGTATGTGGGGGCAGGGTCAGAGAGTGAACAATGGTGCTTGCTCCGCTCTCTGTTGGATTTCAGTCCGTTCTGCTGCTTCCTCCAAGCAAACTGGGCCTTTCTGGTGCTAATTCCCATGTGGGTGGGCTTGTGTACATTCTAGGACCCTGTGGGTCTCTCCAGTGAACGCTACTGTGAGGCTTGGAGTTTCTCCCGGCACCTCAACCCCCACAGGTGTTTTCAATCGGTGTTTTGAGGTTTTATTTCCCTGTGCTGGGACCCTGGGTTGCTGGGTTGCACAGTCTGTCTCTCTTCCCAGTTTCACCTGGTTTATTTGCATGCATATGTGGGACCGCATGGTCAGCCAGCCTCCTTGTGCGCCGTGCGGGGCTTCACAATTGCCGCCTCACTGGGTCTGCCCATTGCCAACTTGCCTGCCTGGAGTTTGTCAGCAGCTGCCTTGTGCACCCGAGGCTACCGCTTCCTCAATCCCTCTCCGCCCGGCTGCCCGACGCCCCCCACAACTCCTAGTGCCCCTCCTACCAGTGTGGATGAATGTGTCTATTTTAACTCCTTGGTTGTCGAACTTCCATACAGTTCAATTTTCTGTCAGTTCTGATTGTTATTTTGTTTCTAAACTGTTGTCCCCATCTTGGTTGTGCGAGTAGGCACAGCGTGTCTACCTACGCCTCCATCTTGGCTGGAAGTCCACTGAGGTGCATTCTGGAATTCAATTAATCAGAAAATTAACTAAACAGCTTCATGAAGCCCTTATTATATTCCAAAAACTGCGCAAAATTTTCTTGGAGAACAAGTCTGAAACAGATGTGGCTTCTGTTCTTCAGGGTCATTTAGAGGACAGTTGTCACGTAAAATACCAAGTACAAGGGCAGACAGAGCAGCTGTAAGTCTTGCTCACGGGCAAGATGTATTTATAAGGAAAGGGACCTGTGTGCACCCTGGGGAAGGGGCCTTGAAGGGTAAAGAAGAGAAGGGACAAGGGACAAGGGAGGACAGTCTCAGTAGAGGGACCGGCCTGGACAGCAGTGGGGAACGCAGAGTTTGAATAGAACCATGAAAAGGCCGGGCACCTGCTGTCTGGGAAAAAGAGCTTCCAGACGGCTCAGTCGCTGATGCAGAGAGGGCGGGGCCAGGTGGCTCCGTTGGAGGCGGGCAGGGTCACATTGCTGGGGAAGAGGAGTCCAAGTGTTCCTGTGAAGCCCCCGAGGGTGGGGGTGTGGGGAGGGCGGGCTGCGTAGAGGAGATGAAGTGCAAGGTAAGTTCAGGGGATAGGGTCCCCCTGCCCACCTACTGGAGGATTCTGCCTTCTGCCCTCACTGGGGCCCCGCCGCCCCCGCCCCCGCATTGTGGAATCAGCCTGGGCTCTCGGCACCCAGAGCCCGGCAGGAACCCCCTTTGAGGCTTTCACCTCGAGCCTTTTCGCATATCCCTGAGCTGAGGAAAACCTCAACATCCTTTCGTAGGCTGGTGGGAGGTACCCGGCTCCGAGGCTCCCTCCGCCCCCGAGGTCAGGCCTGGGCGCCCCACCGCAGGTGCACGCGTGGCTCGAAGGGAGCTCGGGAGGCTGCGGCTCTTGACTTGGGCGCAGGTCGCCTGGGACGCACTCTCAGGTGGGTCAGCCGGTCTCCTTGTATTCCTCCGTGTTGGCTGCCCACTCCTTCTGGAGAGGCAGCGTTGCCGCTGTCCTGTGCCCTCGTCCTTCCGTCGGCACAGCCCAGTTCCTGTCTCAGTCCAGGCGTTCAGCTCCCGGAAGAGGGGCTTTGAAACTGCCCAGCAGCGGCTGTGCCTGGCCCGGGCCTCCCTGTCCACCCTGGGCCTCTCCCGACCAAACAGCAGGCCCTGTCCTCCCCTCTGACCCTCAGGACTCACTGCCTCTCGCTGGGCGCGTGAGGACAGCGTGGATGTTTTCTTGTCCTGCTGGCATCGCTTCTCTCTCCCTGGGTCAGGTGGGCCCCTCAGGGACAGGGGCTGTGACCTGCTGGTGGTGGTCCCAGTCCCCAGTCCCTGGTGCCTGGCTCTGTGTATCCTGGCCCCTGGGGGGCCCTAGCCCCTCCCTGCCCACCTGACTCCAGCCACTTACCCACCCTCCCATCCTGTGCCCTTGAGGCCTCAGGAGGACATTTCACTGCAAAGAACAACTCAGGGTCCAGCCCCTCTGATCTCAGCTGGGCCCTCAGTATCCTGGGAGCCCTGGGGAGGGGTGACCCACAGCTTCTCCCGTTTCCTAAGAGCTGATTCCAAACCGTAACCATCTGTTCCACCATGTCCTCTGCCAGGCCACACCCTCCCGCTCTGAGAAGGGGCTCTGCCAGCCCTGCCACCCAAAGTCCCCAACATTGGGGTTGCTGTGAGGGCCCTCTAGTGTCAGCTCACCTCTGCACAGAGCTCAGGGCTGCTCCTTTGGGGCAGCACCCTCCCTGGCTCTGATGCCACTGCTTCCCCAGGGGCCATCCAGGGCCCGTTCAACCCTGCTCCCACCCCTGCCCTTTCTGCACCTGCCCTTTCTGTGGGCTGCCCACTCCTACTTCATTTCCCCACAACTACAGAAGTTACTGGAAAACTGCCGGGCCTTCTGACTGGGCCTGCTCCCTGCATGTCTCCGCTGCTGCCCCAGGCTCCTCCGCAGGGCAGCCTCCCACCTCCGCAGACCCAGGCTCACGATGGCACGTGCGATTTCTGCTGCGATTTCTTAAAAAGGCCCCATTTCACCATGACTGGTGCAGCTCAGTGGATGGGGCGCCGTCCCACAGACCAGAAGGTTGAGAGTTCAACTCCCAGTCATGGCACGAGCCTGGGTCTCATGGGTTCTGTCTCCAGTAGGGGGTGCAAGAGAGGCAACGGACTGATATTTTTCTCCCTCTTTCTCTCCCCTTTCCCCTTTCTCTAAAAATAAACGCATAAAATCTTTAAAAAAGAAAAGAAAAGAAAGGCTCCGTTTCAGGCGAAGCTGCAAAGTAGCACTGCAGGGAGAGTCACACTAGTTCTCCACTGAAGTTCCCCAACTTATTTCCCTGAACAGAAGCAACACACTGCTGTGATGTTTATGGTTAATATGTATCGTCAAGCTGCCCCTCGGGTCTGTTTTTGTGGCTTGTGTTTTCTTTTGGCGTTTGGATGTATTTCCTCTTGTTTGGCTCGTTTATTTTTTTGCTTTATTTTGTGTATTATAATGAAAAATTTTGGAAACAGTTTGATAGCCTGATTGATGGGTTTCTAAAAAGATTTTAATTATTTATATTTAGATAGAGGGGAACGGGAGGAGAAAGAGAGGGAGAGAAATATCAATTGGCTGTCTCTCTCACACCTCTGATCCAGGACCTAGCCAGCAACCCAGGCCTGTGCCCTGACTCAGAATGGAACCAGTGACCTTTCAGTTTGCAGGATGAAGGCCAATCCACTGAGCCACACCAGTCAGGCCTGGTTTATGTTAATTTTTCTCCAGGGATAATTTAGGTTTGCCTCTAGAAGGCAGCCAGGTAGGAAATAATAGATTCTAGAGCACTTTAATGTGAATCAGGGCAGAGATGATTCAAAATTGGGTTTGAGTTTCTGTGAGGGCAGGCATATTTGTTGCTCGCCGCAACCAGTTCGGAGTCGGGGTACCTAAGTGGGGTTGACGGGAGACGAAGAAAAGACACAACACAGATAGTTTAAGGAAAAGCGGGGACCAGGTGGGACATTGTCCTCTGATGGAGAGACAATGAGCCCTGAACATGGGCTCCAGGTTATTTTATAGGGGCTGGTTAGATAAAGCTCCAGGACGTTTTGCAAACTTAGGGAGATGCTGCAGGCACAGATTGTTTATTCCCAGGCTATCTAACTGATACATGTGTCTTCTGCAAAAGTTACAGAGCATATAGCTGAAGCTTGAGGTTGTCTATCTCCTGTTTAACCCCTGTGGGTTCCGGCTGTTGTTGCTGCTGGCTTGATCCACCTTGCAGATGCAAGCAGTCAAGTGCGGCTTTGTTCAGCACTCAACCTTGGCTATGATGCCAGCCTTCACGGTCCCCCACAGTTGCTCACTCTGAGTTCTCCGTGTGTAGCCGTTTGTGAACCAGCTGTGAGTCTGCTGGGTCTTAGGTGCATCCCCTCCCGACAGGAGGTCCTGCTCTGTTAGCTCCCCAAGCTGATTGGAAGCTCCTCTCAGCTGCCCAGCATTTCAGCTGCTTTTTGTGGAATTGAAGATGCCTCCTGGGAACAGCAGGAAAGAGTGCAGGTCTCATCTCTTTAAGTTTCCTTCTTTCAGATCCTGGCCCTTAATTTTTCACTGTTTTACTAGCTCCTTGATGCCCTAGCAACACGCTTTTATATTTTGCCCATTTCGTTCTTAGATACCCTCAGTGGGAGTGTTGGGTAGAACGTCTTTACCTGGTCTCCCACGACCGGAATTAAAACTCCTTAGGTGACTATTTCTGTCAGGCAGCCAGTGCGTGCAGTGGCACAGAGGCAGGGCCGGCTCCCAGACGGCCAAGGCAGGGAGAGGTGCTGACTCTGGGCACAGCAGGGGCTCAGCAGAGACAGAGGCTGATGACTGTGCATGTCCTTGCTGTAGGTGTGTTGGTTATTTTTCCACTCACCCGTGTACTTGGGATCTCTGTGCACTGTGTGCTGCTCCCGAGCGCAGCCCGAGCCCACGGAGAGGAAGACAGGGATACCTGGCGTAGTGTCTGTCTCGGGCTCGCTCGTGGGCAGGTCCACTTCCAGGGCCAGGACAGGAGCAGGGGCCCTTGTGTTTCAGCCTCAGGGTGTCACAACCAAAGAAACACATTCTGTCCACCAAGCAGCAACGACAGGCCCTTTCGTTGCTTGCTCAGTGTCTTGCGGGAAGGCTGGCTGAGTGCACCCGGAATGCATGTGGGCATCTGAAGATCCCCCGCCCCCCTCTCATCCCAATGGCCTCCACTGTACAGGCTTGTGTATCTCCTGCCTCCACCGGCGATGCCACATTACTTCCCTGCCCCAAACGGCCACAAACACAACCCCTGCTCTTCGCAGAGGGCACTGGCCGCCCCACGGTGGGCAGTGACAAGCAGCTTGTGTCATGCTGGCATGCACATCTGTTCCCTTCATGATCCCCAGAGAGGGAGGGTCTGGGATTTGTATTGTTTTTCCCTTTCTAGTTTTTTCTATGGAGCCGTCCTTGTGGAGGCTTTCCGGTGACTAAAAACTGGTGAACATGCCCTGGCCAGGTGGCTCAGTTGGCTGGAGCCTTACCCCATACACTAGAAGGTTGCAGGTTCGATTCCCCGTCAGGGCACATACCTGGACTGAAGGTTCAGTCCCTGGTCAGGATGCATATGGAAGGCAACCAATCTCTGTCTTTCTCTCTCTCTTTCTGCCTGTCTGTCTTTCTCTCTCCCTTCCTCTCGCTCTGAAATCAATCATATCCTTGGGTGAGGATTTGAAAAAAGAACTGGCCGGCATTCACGAGGAGCGATGGTATTGCCGTGCCAGGCTCTGCAGGAGGGTTACGAGCCCAGCTCTCTGGCCAGGCAGAGGAGGGAGGCATGAGTCCAGTGTGGAGTGTTTGTCTGACTGGGCGTCACTATTCAGAACTCCTAGTGGTCACTGCTGGTGAGTGATGGTCACCTCAGTGCTGCAGGGGAAAGTCACATCAGATATGACGTTTATTTAGAACACTGTAGTTAAGAAGGCACCCTCTAAAGCCAAACTGGCTGGGTTTCAAGCTCATCTTTCTCACGGTTTAACTCACGGTAGCTACTTTTAAGTTCTCACTGAATCTGTTTCCTCACCTGTGAAATGGGGATAAGAACCTTGTAGGTCATTGCGAAGTGAAAGAGTTAAAACATGGGAAGAATTTAAAACCTGCTTGTCCCTTAGTAAGTACTCAAGAGATGTTAGCTCTTATTGTGGGCTTGTGGGCTCCCTCAGAGCCTGGGGAGATGGGGTCCCAGTAGAGGATGTGCACTCTTGGGCTCTCAGGCTCTAGGGTCCTCACGGGCCCCATCCTCTTGGCTCAAGGGAAGTCATGCTGGCCACATGCTCTGGCCTGACACCAACCCTGGCCTCTGCGTTTCTCTTTCCCAGCATCCTTTGGATCTCCTGACCCCAAGCTGGTCATGTCAGGGGCACGTCTCCAGCTACAGGTCTCCGGCATCCAGGCAAAGGCAGTCTCTGTCACATGGAAGGTACAGCTGCGTTCAGCACAAGCTTATATGCATCTCACTTGGAAGCGTGATCCTGATCCGGATCACAAAAAGTGGAAATGTAATCCTCATTTCAAAAATACACACTGTTTTATAATGGAGAACCAGACTCTTGTCATTGAGGCAGCTCAGCCTCAGGACAGTGGCATCTATGTCCTGGAGGCCACCGATGAAGTGGGAGAGGCTAAGACGTACAGCTTCAACGTGTCAGTGTTGGGTGAGTGCCCGCACAGCTGTCCCTGCCCCTCTTGCTCCGGCAGGGCTGGGTTTGCGGCAGCTTGCTGACCAGATCTCTGCTTGCAGACCCTGTGGGGACCCCCCTGCTGCAGGAACAGCAGGAAGCCCTGGACGGAGGGGAGTGCCGAGTGACTCTGTCCTGCTCCATCTCTGGAGGTGGTGATGCGAGCTACGGTGATGTGAGCTACACCTGGTACCGAGGGAGTGAGCGGATCCCGGGCCTGGGGAACCAGTCCACCCTGGAGGAGCAGATCGTCGGCGGCCCGCATACATACACTTGCCAAGTCAGCAACTTTGTCAGCTGGGCCAACCAGACCCTCAGGCTCAGCCAGGGCTGTATCCCAGGTGAGTGTTTTATAACAGAGAACTGAACCCTTGTCATCGAGGCAGCTCAGCCTCCTGCTTGGGGCGGGAACAGGGCTGAGAGAGTGGGCCCCTGACCGGGCTCATGTTGGCTGGCTCCCTGAGGTGCCGGCCTGGAGGCCCAGAGGTCCCGCAGCCAGGCCCGCCTTCATCTGGGAAGCATCTGTGTCCCCATCGAGACTCTCCTTCGGGAACACGGGCGTCTCTCCTTCCCTCAGCAAATGCTCAGTTGCCTGGGGAGCGACAGGCCAGCCCCAGCTGCTGGCCAGTTTCTACTTCGAGATGGACAGAGCCCTGCTCCCTCGTCTTGAGTGATACCTTCCCCAAACTGTGTTGTTCCCTGAGAGGGGGCTTGCCAGGCACCCCACAGCAGTGCCCTGGGCCCTGGAAGTGCCAGGGCATCACCTCAGCACCTGGCAGAGTCCTTGGTTTATTGCTTGTGCTTACCCTGAGAGCTACCTGGAGCTCACTTTGCACCAGTTTTTACCAGATAAATAAGACTCAATGTGGCAGCAGCACAGGCAGAAGCAACCTGCTGTCCCTGTCTTCAAGGACCTTAAAGCCCAGCAGGGACAAGAAGAAGCAAACAAGCAGAAGCCACGTGGAGATGAGGGCATGTCTGTGGGTCTTGTTGGCCACGGCTTCATCACTCACAAGCTCTGTGTTCTCAGGCAGATTCTTCATGAACCTCTCTGAGCCTCTGCTTTTCTCTTGGGTAAAGTGAGAATAATAATAATACTGTTAATTAAATGAGATACTATTTGTAAAGAACCTAGCCTGCTGGCATCCGAAACACCCAATTCCTCCCCTGTTTGTTGATTGAAGAAGCTCGCACAAGAAGAGCAGGAAGGTGAAAGGAAAGACTGGCTCCAAATGTCTGTTGAGTTAAAAACAAGAGAATGGACCCATGGGACAGTCGCTGTGTTTCCCATTTGTTAGATCACATGACGAAACCCCCTGTGTAGATGACGTGACCTCCTCTTCCTCAGTGAGAAGGCAGAGGCTCAGAGAGGGAAGCAGGTTGCTGAGGGCTCTGAGCCTGCAGAGTTAGACTCTGAGCCAAGCTCCCAGTGTCGCTCCAGGGAGGTTGTCCCTGGGACCAGGGAGACCCCAGGACGGCTCAGTCATAGGCCGTGGGAAGACAGCCACTGCAGCAGCCAGGCCGGGAGGCAGGGAGGCCTGTGTCCTCACGCCCTGCCCTTGTATCCCTCAGCAATTGGCCTCCTGCCCTTTTGGATAATCATTGTGAGTCTCGCCACCATCCTGCTGCTGGCCATGGGCACCCTCACCTGGGTCTGTGTGCGGAGAAGGAGGAGGAAGCGGGAAGGTAGGTGGAAGGCCCCTGAGAGCTGCTGCTCCACCTGCTGCCCGGGTGGCGGCAGTGCTGGGATGTGCATGCCCCGGTCAGAGGGACAGCATTGGTTGCCAGGCCTTTGCTCCCAGGCCTCACCCTCTGCGGCCCCTGATGTGCGCAGTTGGCTCCCTAACACGCAGCTGCCCCGCTGTAGTCAGTGTAGGGGAGATGGTCAGCTGGCCGCTGCCCCTGAGTCCGCTGGATCTCCTGGGAAGAGCACTAACCCGCTTCCCTCTAGACACCTTCTCAAGGTCTCAGCCATCTGGGACGATGGGGGCAGGATGCCTTCCAGACCAGTCCACAGCTCCGCTTCTTCCTCACACAGAGCTGAGCCCCGTGGAGTCTGTGACAGTTTATGAGGATGTCAACAACCTGCGTACCAGGAGCCGTCACGTACGTCAGCCTGCGGGCTGGGTTTCTCTCAGCCAGTCTGGAAATTGCTCTTGGGAGGATGGCCATTCCGAGCAGGGGACAGGGAACCCAGTTCTCCCAAAGTGGCCCTCAGCTCCCCATCTCCCTCTCCCTCAGCACCCGAGCTCTGGTCGTGGACAGAGAGAGGGAAGCAGGACAACGAGACCACAGGCAGGCATCTGGGTGCAGAACTGCCCACCGAGACACCCAGTGGTGCGGGTGCCCTCGCTTCCTGAGGCTCAGAACAAGTGCAACCTGCTCGTATTTCGTGTCTGACCACAGATTCTTGCGTCCCCGCAAGTCCCATTCACTTTTGTGGGTCCCTTTGTCACTGCGCAGCCGGGCAGGGTGGCAGCCTGATGAGCTGAGGCCTGAGTGTGTGTCGCTGGCTCTGGTCTGCTCTCAGACTGCCCAGGGGACAGGAGGCCTGAGTCTGGCTCAGGTGGTGGAGGGAGTGAGGCCACCTCGTGAAGAGCCAGGCCAGCGTCTCTGTCACCAGAGGTGAAGAAGGGGAGGTACCAAAGAGGGGCTGCAGGGCAGGATGTGGGGACAGGCCCAGGGGACAGGCAGAGTCTCACTGAACTGCTTGGTGGGAAGGGAGGGGCAGGAAGGACCCTCCTCCTCCCACCATTCCTGGGGCTTGGCCTGGGTGGCGAGGCAGAAAGTGCATGTATGAGGCCTCCTCCCTGGCTCCGCAAGGCCTAGGGATGGGGCAGGCCCTACAGCCCGTGTCTGTACCCCAGCAGCGGAATATTGGGGTGTGAACCTGAAAGCAAACTGACTTTCCCATCAGAACCGACCCTGGTACCAAGCACAGCAACTACAAATACCTCCAGCCACCGATGCCCAAATGCTCACCAAAAATAGCTCCCTCCAATGAAGAGCACTTTAAAGATTTTATTTATTTATCTTTAGAGAGAGAAGGGGGGAGGAACATCAATGTGTGATTGCCCCTCACATGCTCCCTACTGGGGACCTGGCCAGCAGCCCAGGCATGTGCCCTGACTGGGAATCAAACCAGTGACCCTTTGGTTCATAGGCCTTTGCTCAATCCACTGAGCCGCACCAGCTGGGGCCAATGAAGAGCACTTTAGATTAGGGAAATGAAAAAGAATATAGGGTAAAAAAATTCATAGAGTAAAAAAAACCTATTGGGGATTCAGTCCCATTACTCTGCTTCTGGGCCAGTGATTTGACGCCTCCTGGCCTCGTCCCTCTGGGCCTCTCCCTACTGCCTCCCAGGTCCTGCCCAGAGGCTGCAACCTTGGGCTTCATGTGATCTTACCTGGGGCCAGGCCATGACACTTCATGCAGGTCCGGGCAGAAGAGGAAAGCAGCGGAGTCCTGTGTCTTCCCAGATGCTGTGACTCTCCAGCCCCCAAGGGCAGCTGTTTCTCTGCTCCTTCTGGCTCCCCCCCCACCCCCGTGAGATGAGCCTCACCAGAGCCTGCCCTGCAAATGCACCCTCTGGGGAGGGGGCATGAAACGCTTCCAGCCCAGTCTGGGCAGGACTGAGAGGGAGATGAGGCCTCTGGCCTTGGGTCCAGGGCTTCACCCATCACCGCAGCTGCGCAGGAGGCTGGCTGGAAGCCAAGGACAAGCTGACCACCAAGGCTGGATCTAGACAGGGGCTTGAAAATGTCTCAAGCCTCTGATTCCAGAGTCCCAAGGTAAACGCTGGGACCACAGCCCTCCTCGGAGTTCAGGGCCAGGGTGACTACAGACTTAGCCCAGGGCCGTTTCTGAGTCAGCAAAGTGAAGCTGGTGGCAGGAGCCCCCTGGGCAGCGTCACTCAGTGCTGCGCCTCACCCCCCCACCAACGCCCCCCACCCCGCTGAGGCTCTTGCGCCCTGTGCTTCTGCATCAGGAGTCGCTCTTTCTCCTGCCCCTCCCCTTGGGGGGTGACCCACGACCACTCCCTCCCAGGCTCCCTGGAGCTCCTCTTTGTGCGGTTTCTCCCAGCTGGGCCCAGACCCTCAAGCCTGAGCCCGGCCAACAGCACCAGGTGTCCTTTCCTGTTTCCCCTGCAGGAGCAGCGGCAGGAGCAGCGGGACTCCTCCATGGCCGGGACCACCATCTACTCCATGATCCTGACCCAGGTACCCCCGGCTTTCCTCTTCCAGGCTCCACCTGTCTATGGGGCTTTCTCATATTCTCTCCACGCCCCCCCCCCCAAAAAAAAATAAGGAAACCTCACACCCTTGAATGGCAGAGTAAGATGACCTTGGTGCTCCCGGAGCGCAGAAGGTGGCTGGTTGACTGTCAGGTGGTCTGGGGTCTCTGCAGCCTGAGTGGAGCTTGGGAGGGGGGATGCAGGATGGTCCCCTTGCTGGGGCCAGGGGCCGTGGCCCTGGGGGAGCTGCTGGCAGAGGAGGAAGCCGTTCGGGACTCAGCCTCTCTTTTCCCTCCCTGCTGCTTCTGCGCTGAGGCCCCTGCGCTTTCTGCCCGCACTTGTGCTGCCTGTTTTCAGGAGAGAGCAGGTCCGTGTGGTTCTCTCTTACCTTCTATGACATCGAGACTTAACGATAACCTGTGTGAAGTACGATGTTCGTTTTTGCAACAAATCTTCTCTAACAGCCTCACGAAGCAGTAGGTCTTATACAAACCTCGTCCCGCAGATGAGGAACCACTCCAAGGGTAACTAGCATTCTTGAGGCCACGTGGGTGGGTGGTGGCAAAGCTGATCGAAATGGTTTCTGACAGTCTCCAACGGTCTGGGCTTATAGGAAATGACCCTGGAACTGGGGACACACCCTCCAGTGTGGCAGCCGCAGGATAGTGGGGAGGACCCAGGCTGTACATCTCTTAAGGAGACACTGTCTGCTGGTGGCCAGTGACGAGGAAGCTCTGGACAAAATTATTAGTGTCATCATTTTTAATGAACTTTGACCTGAAGCAGCAACCTCTTCAGCTTGGTGGCCCAGCTGCAGGACAAAGAAAATCCTTGGGGAAATAGGAATAAGCTTCAAAGAAAGAGCAGGAAGAGGGAGGAGAGGAGCCCAGGAAGGGCAGAGAGGAGACAAAGGGCGGTGGGGGGGGGGAGGCCCCGGGGGACAGGTGCTCTCCGCTGGGGGATTCCCAAGCACGGCGCTGCCTCCTCCCACTCCAGGTCCTGGTAGTAGGCCCAGTCAGAGCCTTAAAAGGAGATGTCTCGACTAAGAAATGTCCAAACTTGTAAGAAAGTCTATGAGTGTATTTGAGCCAAATTGATGGCAATTGCCAGGAGGCAAAATCTCAACAGATGGAGAAAATGCTGCAGAGGATGGCAGTTCTGCACCTTATTTTGTGCATTGGAATCAAAGGAGAAGATGAACAGGGTGACACCAGACCCACTGGTGACGGATTCGGGAGGTGGGAGAGAGCAGAGCAGCGGGTGGAAGACATCTGGGGCTGGATAGAGAGTGAAACGACAGACACTCTCCTTATACACAGGTGGGCACAGGCGAGCACAACCAACAGTTAGCAAGGAGCACTGAACATGGTCTCCTGCTCAGGTAGGAGCCTGTGCCCCGAGGAGTCTGGGAAGAGGAAATTTCCTTGACATTCCTGTGTTATCAGAGAGGCACAGAGATAACAGACAGGAGATAATGGGCCCAGTGAAGGTGAGGACTGACCTTGTCAAGGAATGTACAGGGCTGGGACGTGACTGCTCGCCACGTCTCACTTCTAGTACGAGTGTTAATCTGAGACCGACCTATGTGGTGACTTTGTGTCTCTGAGCTTGTAAGGCCACCACACAGGCCACCCCTGAGCTTCTCAGGTTAGTGAATGGCCCGCTGTCTTCAATGGTCCCGCTTGTCTGACAGATGTCAGAGCGATGGACTCTTCCCGGTCGGCTGGCTTTAGCCCCGTTTCACCCCCACAAGGGGTACCTGAGATGTTGCAGGAGAGGGAGAGGGAGATCCCTCCTCTGGAGCTTCTTAGAAGCTGGGGGGTCACCTGCTTGGAGATTGCTTGTGTCAGGCCCAGAGGAAGGGGTTTTGCATAAAGAGGGCATTCCGGTGCTGAGGAAAGAACTCTGGGGAGTTTGGGTTTAGGTCTGGTGTCTACCATGAACAGCATGGCGTGGGCATTTACCTTTTTGGAGCCTCAGCTGTGGACAGAGGCAAACAGTACTTGCTCTGATTGTACAGGGCGTTCAGAGGGTGTGGGGGGTGGTGCACAGGTCACGCAGTGGCTGTCTGACAACAGAGAGGGACCAACATTCGGGTTGTCTGGCCTCCCAACTTGTCCAGCTTCTTTCACCAACAGTTAGACCTTCTGTCTGGGCCCAGCCAGGTAGCTGCAGTGGCTGGAGCACCATCCTGATACACCAAGATCATGGGTGTATTCCATGATCTTGATTTCTGGTCAGGGCACCTACAAGAATCAACCATTGATATTTTTCTCTCATCTCTCTCTCCCCTTCCCCCTTTCCTCTCTCTGAAATCAATAAAACATATCCTCATGTGAGAATTAGAAAAAAGAATCAACCAATTAATGCAAAAATAAGTGGAACAACAAATCAATGTTCCTCTCTGAAATCAATAAATAAAAAAAAATCGGAAAGCTTACATTTGGTTAGGGTTGAGGGGGAGGGGCAGAGTGAGAACTCCCCTCCTGGGGTTGGGCTACATGTGTGCTTCTGAAATTATAATATTTCTCTTCTCATCAGCCACCTGATTTCACATCACAAAGAACTGAAAATACGCTATATTCAGTGGTGCAGTGCTCCCAGAAGGTGAGTCTCCCCTCCTGGGGTGCATGGAAGCGGGTGTCCATCGAGGGCCTCTGTTTTGCATGTGCAATGCAGGCGTGTGTTTGCAGAATGTGCGAGCACTTCTGTGTGAGTTGTCTTCCCTTGAGAGTCTCCCAGTGCTGGTGTGCAACGGCTGTGTGTAAGTGTTCCCAGGCCAACCAGAAAACACCTTGGAGTTCTGTGCGGAGAAAAACAGCAGCTCTGAGACTGGAGCAGAGTGGATTACAGGTGTTTCACAGAGTTTCTGTGGGAGGCTGAGGACCATCACAGAGAGAGGAAGTGCTTCATGCAAGGGACCTGGGATAGGGGTCCCTCCAGGCCTGGAGAGGTTTCCAATGCATGACCTCTGATGTGGAGCTGGAGGGCTGCACGGGGTCCAGAGACACAGCATCCATTTTCCGGGAACCAGACAGAGGTGCTGGCCAGCCAGGTGACATGGAGGCCTCCGGACAGGGTCCGCCTCCTACCCTGATCCCAGCTGGGCTTGCAGCAGCTCTGTGTGCCTGGAACCACAGAGCTGGGCACACAGCTGCCATTGTCGTCTGCTCATCACAGGTGCAAGGGGTTGGGAAGAACGATGCTCCCACGGCTGGAGCCACGGTGCAGATGCAGGAGCTTGGCATGGTGCCACCAGAGGGTGGGAGCCTGACACTGTGAGGCATTGAGTTCATGCAGCTCAGGGTCATGTGTTTGTACCCAGTGCAGGAGAGAGTTTAGGGCATGATTTCAGACTTTCTGTTCACTTGGATGAGAGAGATTGAAATTGTAGCTGCAGCACATGGTCACAGAGATGGTCACAGGCTTTACTTTTATGTTGTGAGGATGAGGACCCTTCAGATGCCAGAAAGTGCTTCCAAACAGCACCAGCTGTGTGTGTGTGTGCGTGTGTGTGCGCGTGGGAGTGTGTAGGTGAGTGTGGCCAGAGGGTGTGGGAGTGGGAGGCGGGACTCTGATGGCAGCTCAGAAACGTCAAATTGTAGGCCAGTGTGTGTGCCCCGTCTCTGGAAACTGTACCCGCCATCGTTCACTCCTGGGGTGGGAGGTACTATCCACTTCTGGTGGGGACACTTTGGGGACTTTCTGGGCACTGAGTCTCTTTTGGGACCTGTCACACCAGTTGAGAATGGGACACTAACTATTAAGCTGAATGAAGCCCTCTTACCCTCTGCATTTCAGTCTGGTTCCAAGAAGAGGAAGCAGGGCCCCTCCCTGACGTGCACTGTCTACGATGAGGTGAGACTCTGAACTCCTGCGGGTGCGTTCAATGCTCACAGCTTGGCCAGGAGGCCATGCACCTGTGCAAAGTCATCCACAGAGTCTCAACGTTTCAAGGATTTCAGGGACATTCTAATCCACTTTTTTATATTAGAGATGAAGGAACTGAGGTCCAAGGGCAGTGGCAGTCTGACATGAGGTCATATCATGTGTCGGAGTTTGGCTCTTAGTGGGTGGGGTGCCTGACTTTCAAATTAGGGCCGTCCCCAGGCTCATTCCCCAGCTGTGAGTCACACCCTAGATACATCAACTTCCCAGTGTGTTTGTGGGGGTGGGGGTGGGGCAGTTGGGAAGGCAGAAGTGAGTCTAAGTGACTTTCTGAAGTCAGCAAGTAATGGAGAATCACTCAGGGGACCCATGCTCTCGGCCACTGATGGGATGGGTACTGCGCAGAAGTGCCCCTGAGCCTGATGGCTGAACTGATTTCCATCAGACCATTGAGGGAATGGGAAGTAGGGTCTCCATGGCCACAGAAGGTTTCCCGTGTCTATGGTGGCCTGACAATATGGTTTCATGTGAATTACCTCACTCAGTCCCCACAGAATGTGGTGAATGGGTCCAATTATAGTTTCCATTTGGACCCACAGAAAATAAGGCATGAGAGCACCCAACTCACTCCCCATTTGCCTCCGACTGCGCCCAAGTGTCCACCTGTGGCCCGATGACAGTGTCACCATGTGTCCCAAGGGAGGGGATGGCGGATGCCTGCTGGGCTTCTCGGCTTTCAACTTTAGCCCCGCATTAAAACCACGGGACAGTCCGGGTTGCAGAGAGCACCACAAGGTCCCAGGCAGCCCAGGGAGCATCACGAGGAAGTTTGGTGCGGTGACCAAAACAGGAGCTGGGAGCCGGAAGCACTGGATTCAAGCCTCTGCTGCACTTCAGTTACTTGTGCTTCCTTTTCTTATTCTGTGAAATGGAGATAACAATTCATACCCACAGGGTTGCTACATAGTCTCCTAGTTCCTAGTGGGAGGTTCTGAACTTCTTTTGTTCTGCAGGTTGGAAAGATACAAGCCAAAGCTCAGAGCCCCGTGTTAACCAGCAGGGAGCTGGAGAACTTCCGTGTATACTGCTAGTGGCTGCGGCTGTTGACCACCAGCACCTGCTCTGGGAATCAACGCAACGGATGGTACTGAACGAATCTTGGACGAATAGGTCCTTGTCTGGGGATTTGTCTATGGACTGTATTTGGTTTTGAAAATGATTTCTAATAGCCATTAGAAGAGTAAGGTTGTTAAATAATGTCTTTCACCTTACAGATCATGCAAGAATGGGTGGACAGGTGGGGCAGTTCACACAGGACCATGAGCCAGTCCAGGTACTGGAACCTGTCAAGTTCTGTGCAAATGAGGGTGTTTTCTTAGCATCAAGATTCCCTCCTTCTGGTTTTCCAATCTGTTACTTGTGTCCCCTCCTGTCCCATCTGGGATGCCCACATTTGTAGACCCTGCCCTTACCCAGGCCCACCTTCCCAAGAGCAGGAACAGGCAACGGCAGCTCAGAGGAAGAGCAGCAGCCTCCTCTGTGAGGGTGGACCCACTGGCTGTAGGCCATGGGCAGGTTCCCCAAGGGGGCTAGGCCTGGGCTTCACTCAAGTCCAGAGACAAAACTGCCTCCCCCCACATATTACAGCTTTGCCTCTGCCAGTTGTTCACAGGGGAGTGGGAAGGGCAGGCGTAGGTGGTGCACTGCCAGCCCGTCTCTGAGTGGGAAGCCACCCGGAGCGCATGTGTCCCCGTAACCGGCTGTGACACCAGCCGCCGCCTCTGGGGATGGAATGGGGTGATTTTTCCTTACTATGCACTTTTTTTTACTGCTGAATTTTTATAAAGCCATATGTGTGTGTTACTCTTGATATATTTTTAAGTGCTTAAAACGTCTCTTCCACATAAACCTCCCATTTATTTACCCGAAAGAACTTTCCTTGTTGTCAGGCCCTCTCCCCAAATTGTGGCCTCAGCCCAGAGCCCCGGAAGTGAGTGCCACTGCAGACAACCACCTACGCAGACTTATATTCGTGGCATGGTCACAGACATTTGTGTCACACATGCCTTGGACATCACAGGCACTGCCCTGGGCTCCGTTCTTTCCACTCAGCAACACATCTTCGAGCTCATTCCACAGCAGCTCACAGCACCTGTCTGTCCTTTCCTTTCTCCACAGCAGCAGCTGGGTTTGCCTTTGCACATATTGTAGTGCATTCAACCGGGTCCCCACCAAATGAATGCTGAGGTTATTTCCAGCCCTTTATTATTAAAAATACTATTGATCTTGTGTTTGTGAGTGAGAATATCTGTCACATTCATTCTAGCAGATGTTTGTAAGACAGCGTGAAGGTCCAGTTCTCCTTCTGCAGTCTTCGACCAGTACTGGCCGCATTGTGAGGTGCTGCATCTGCAGTGAGGGGAAATGTCACGAACGTGAGAGCCGACAAATGTAGCAAGCATGCCGTCAAGGCCAGAGGTTTGGGTTCTCGAGAGCTCTTTCCAGAGGCTAAAGTTTACCTGTGAGAGTATCATCTCTGTGATTTTTTGGATTGGTGTTTGCTTACTTTTTGAGACTTCAACATTATCTTAGCTCTCTAAGAATGTCTAAACCTATAGAGAATTTTTAGAAAAATTTATGAAGAGACAAACAATACACCTGGAAGCAAGATTTCAACAGGCTGAGATAACATGTTTCTGAGAATAACAGTTTTCAGCTTATTTCATGCCTTGCAGATGAAGAAAGGAATGTAAGAAATATTACATGAAGGAGGGAGAAAGCATAAGGTGGATTGGATCACAGGATACTTAAGATTATGTGCTGTCCTGAGGGTGGTAACCTGCTTCAGGAGGGGACTTGGTTCTGGACTTTGAACTCTGTTAGAATCAGTCTTCAGTTTAAATACCTGTAAAATGGAGTTAATAGGAGCAATAGGTAAGATGAGGCAGGTGAGGGTCCTAAATTAGGAATTAGGTAAAAAAAATGAGCTTATACCAGGGATCTGGAATTTCATTTTATTTTATTTCTTTATTTTATTTATTAGAGGGAGGAAGGGAAGGAGAAAGAGGAGAGGAACACAATTCATTGCTGCGGGCTTCGTGGCCTGCAACCCAGGCAGGTGCCCTGACTGGGAACTGAACCAGTGAGCTTGGATCGCAGGCCGGCATTCAGTCCACTGAGCCACACCAACCAGGCTAGACTCTCATTTAAATGCAGGAGAGCAGAGCCCTTTTGGCAGGAAAGTGCTCTTTGCTGCCATCTCGTGGGGATTTTTGGGATAACATAGTGGACATGAGTAGGAAAAAGTTTTTTTTTTTCTGCTGCGATATCATGGACATCTTGGGGAAAACAGCAGAAAATGTTTTTCTTTGCGACTATCTAGTGTGCAACTGGTAAATAACACCCGAATGGAACTCAACAGGAAAAGCTGTTCTCTGCTGTCATCTAGTGTCCATCTTGGGAATAACACTTGGGTGCAAGCAGTGTTCCTGAACCAGCGAACTCTGTATTCCTTCCTATAAATTTACGTTTGTTGTATACCATGAGAAGTAATATTTTTGCTACATTTAGAGTAAAAGAAAGTTCAAATAAGAAGTTTTCAAACTACTTCTAGTCTTTCCTACTGGGTGGATATTAAACTATGTCTCCAAAATAGCTATTATCTTTTCATTATAATCTTTTTAAATATTCAAAAAAGCACCATGTCAAAGATTTTTTTAATATTGTCAACTGCTGGCATGATGGCCTTTTGCTCACATAGATGATGCAGATTCTTATTAAGGTTAATCTTAGGTAGTTTATCTGTTTTGTTGCTATTCACTCTGTGTCTATGTGTAAAGGATGTTTATTTCTGCATGTTATTCCCCCTCACTGTAATAAATTCCGTTATTTGTAATCATTACGTTGCCTTTCATGATTTAAAATAAAAAAGCTATCATACAATAACACTGTATTACTTTAGCTATGTGGAAACATGTAAAAATGGATAAAATGTAGAAGAAAATGAAGAAATGTGAGGAGTTAGAAAACTTTGTTGGTTGTAAGTTCGTTAATGATTTTTTAAAACATTTTATTTATCTCTTTTTAGAGAGGGGAAGGAAGGGGGAGAGAGGGAGAGAGAGAGAAACATCAATGTGTGGTTGCCTCTCACGTGGCCTCACTGGGGACCTGGCCAGTAACCCAGGCATGTGCCCTGATTGGAAATCGAACCTGCGACCCTTTAGTTTGCAGCCCGCACTCAATCCACTGAGCTACACCAGCCAGGGCTCATTAATGATAAAATAGAAGTAGTAACAGGAGACTTATTTTTACATGAGTTCAGGGCTTGGACCCCTGGTCTTGCAGAAATCAGAAGCATTTTGGAAGCGAAATTGTGCCCCCTCCAGGTTATCTGAGAACTCAAGACAAGGCAAATGTCCACATTTTCAATAAGATTTTAGATAAATTTTGGAATCTAAAAAAAATAAGGGTATTTACTTTTAGTGACGTTGCAGAACAGTTGCTAAGGAGTGGTGTGTGAGCAATAACAAGAAAGTGGTCATCCTCGGCTGCCGCGGCGCTTCACCACCGTGATTCAGTCTCCCCAGGTGTACCGTGACTCAGTCTCCCCAGGTGTGCGGTCCCTTCTGCCTGCTGCGTTCGGGCAGGTGTCGGCTCAGCCTGGATGCTTCAACCCGTCTCGGCCGGATGCCGGGCGCTTTGCTGCTATTTGGGTCTCAGCGTCCACGCTGCGTCTTCAAGAGAGAGGCATTTTTCTGATAATTTTTCTGTCTGAATGTTCTGGGTTTTTTTCTTCACAGCACTCACCTCCACGTAAAGTAATATATTTCTTTCCTACCCTTGTGAACAATGAACCCTGTGAAGGCACATTTGTCCCTCTCACCAGTGTGTGTCCTGTATAACGCCCTTCACTTGTGCTTACCGAGTGAACGCGCTCCTTTCCGCGTTCTCCCTGCGCGGCTGGGGCCGCACCTGCCACCCGGACCCAGAGCCCTTCTCAGACTCAGCCCGGCCTCTCCTCGTCCCGCCGGTGCCCTCTGCTCCCTCCCAGAGGTTGCAGGACCTGACGTGCAGGTGGAGGGGCGTCCGCAGGGCTTCACGGGGCGAAGGTCTCGGAACCGGGAGCGGAGGGAGGTGTCGCGATCCCGGTCCGGGAACCTTGAGAACTTCGTGGGGAGGAGCGTCTAGGAAGCTGCCGGGTGCCGGACAGAGGGGCCAGGAGGGGTGATCGCAGGGTTGCGATCCCGGAGGGTTGGGGTTTCGGGGTTCGGGCGCCAAAGCCTTGGTGGGAAGGGGAGGGAGGTGCGTGTCCAGAAGGAGGACTGGATCCTTGCGCGCGGTGCTGGGGAGCGTCGGGTACGGGAGAGGGTGGACGGGAGACGCCTGGGGGAGGTTTGAACAGGTTACGCTGGGGGTGGGAGGGGGAAGGGCCCACGCGGAATTCGGATGGACTAGAGAGAACAGAGGTTTGGGGACGGGGACCTCGGGTGGGCGGAAGTGCTGGAGATTGGGAGAGACTCCAGGAGGGTTTGTGGGGAGAGAGTGATGGGGTAGGAGATGGGACATGGGGCCGCGCCCTCACACAGCTTTGGGGGGTCCCTGTCCCCCGTGGGAAGGCGGAGAGGGAGTGGAGCGGCCTCGCCGAAAACGACTCCGGGCCCCCAGCCTCTCACCTGCGAGCGGGGCTCAGGAGTCGGGGGTTCGCGGAGCCGGAGCGGGCTGAGGGTTCACATGGATGCGCTCTCCAAGGCCACCGAGATCACCTCTCTCTTTCCTGGTTGTGAAAAGAAGAAACAACGGGAAAATCGGCGTCCGGGGAGCGTGGTGAAGGAGCACAGGACTTCTCCCGTTTTCCGCGGTGCGAGAAGGTCGCGCTGCGCGGGACCCCATGTGCCAATGCGGAGGCTCCCGGACGCAGGCTAATCACACGCGCGCTTTTCTCTCCAGACCTTTCTTTGGCTGTTCGGGTGCCAGTAGGGA